>JAMKPZ010002039.1:0-25619 GCA_024699675.1 Amphibolis antarctica
ATATATATATACCTGCAGGCGTGACGATTTTGGAGTCAGTCAGCTGCTTCGTGTGCATTCCCATCTCATTTACAACAGCACTGGATCGGACAAGACACGTCTCCGGAAATTAACAAAAATCCGAACCTGCTAGCCACCATTTTCAGGAAAAACCTTTCGGACGAAGTTCAAGAAGCGATCGGAATAGAATGTCGGGTCTACCGCTGAGATGGAGGAGGAGTCAAACTGAATGGATTTGCACGCATGCTCCATCTTCTTTCTCATGTCGTACTCCTGCAGTATGTCGATGATGCCAAGGTAAAGCACCACATCATATGCCTCCTGGAATGGAGCGGCTTCACCTTCCACTGGGAAGTGCTCTGCTCTGGCAGGCATATTTACGGCCAGCTGGATTTGAAGCCTGGCCAAGCAAGGATCGACCCCGCATGCTTAAATTCAACATGAATTCATGAAATATTTGCATGGTGCGGACGGTGAATTCGATTGTAGAACTGATGCAAATCATGTTGTAAAAAATCTCACCTTGCCATACCAGGGAGAAGTAGATCCACCTCTTCGTCACTAGCCGCGGATGCTCGGAGACGACTACCCCTTATATGAGGCCCGACAATAACGTTGTTTTCATTGTTTTCACGAGGCACCAGAACAAGGCTCTGAGGATACAGAACTTCGTCCTCTGCAGAATTTGTGAAATAAAAACAGGATTGAAGACATCAAAGAAACATGATTCATTCCAACAACAACGAAAATAACTATTAGAAGATACAAGTTCCATTTGAGTGCATCTCAAAGTACCCATACAAAATGCCCTTTTCTAAAACGCAATACAGTTGGGTGTCAATATGGAGGTATCTTTCATAAATACCGTGACAACTCGAGTTGCACCAACCAATATAGAGTAGTTGGCATGATGAAGTATGCAGAAATAAAAATCTATCAAGACTCTAACCTTCTTTGGCAACGACTTTCAATCCATCTGGAGTGACACTCTGTTGATGAAGGAGCCGAGATCGCAGATGCTGCGGAGCACGATAGTGAACACCCAACAAAAGGCTGTAGTCCATTATACATTGTGTCTCCAGGAACTTGCTATCAATCTCAATCTGCCTATGAGAATATGCATGATGAGACCAAATAAGCAAAAATAATTTCCACTATTCCATGTAGAGAAGAAGTGACAACTGAAAGTAGAATTCTAGCTTCATGGTATGGTACAGATAAGGTCCAACACATCTTCTATCATTCCATTTACAAGTGAACAAGTGACGAGAATAAAAAAGCTTATTCACAAAAGCAGAAACACTGTCTAAAGATGACTGAAAGACATGCTTTGCCATATGCAAAATGGGATGCACCGGTAAACACTATTTCTGTACAGTTGGAATATAGCTATGAAATGAGTTGAGAATGCATTTGCATAAAACCACATGTCCAACCCTCACATTTTTTTCAAGGTATGAACATTCAACACTAATCACACAAAGCTTTTTTGAGTACCTACATCTGTCAATGTCACATAATGGTACGTGGATGCATACTTATTAAGCTACCAAAGCTAGTCAACATCTGATGTGTTGTCTCCTCAGAATTTTTCCTATCTCATCATCTAAGTTAAGTTTCCCTCTTTTTCACGTTTTAAGTGGTTTCCAATTTATACGTGTATATATATAGTTTTATGAGTAGATCTAAGATTTTCATGGCAAGAAATTCATCATCTAAAGGTTTTCAAAAAAAATTTACTATTTTTCAGAACATTATTATTTTATTATAAATAATGTCATGTACTTTGACGCACTTGTTCTAAATTTGTTATGTTTTTTATATCATAAATATTTAAATATTAAATTTATTTGTTTCTTTATGTGTATTATTGATAATTGTAGCTTATTGCAAAATTTCATATCAAGGTTTAATATGTGTCAATATCTCATCGTAGCAAAGTTCGATGCAACTTCAATTTCTAAACTGAAGTTATACAAATTCCTATAATTGCTATCAACAGTGGGTTTGATGCTTATAAGTTCTCCTACTTGCCAAAGAACCAACAATTATCTGATACACATGGACACCTCCACACAGTGGACAAATTTGTAACTTCATCCGACATCAACCAGAGAGAGAACAGGGACTACATAACCGCAGATATTGCAGATTTTCCCCCTTGATTTCTATATTGGCACGAACATTTCAAAACTACCCTACTGTTTAAAAGTATAAATGGGGCAAATAAATTAAAAATGACGTCAATCAAATTTCAAACATGTACACGTAATGATTAAGAGTAAACTGCAATAGGACTATAAGAGTAAACTGCAATAGGATTATAAGAGTAAACTGCAATAGGATTAAGGGAATCCACCACGTGAATCTATTTTCAGGATACAATTAAAAACATTTCTGGTATAATCAAAAGAAACTTGACCAAAAAATACGGAGAAGCTCACTTTAGTAGCTCTTCACGCCATGAAAGTTCCAAGTAAAACGAGCACTTAAGATCTAAATCTTTGAGAGTGGTGTTCTCATCAATTTCAGTCTTTTCTGAAGAGCGTCCCAATGACGATCCTTTCAGATCAAATCTTCTATGAATCCGTAACTCTGTGCAAAACATATTTCCCATTACAACAAAGCGGAACTGCAATTATTCAGAAGAACCATTATAAGTTCCTAAACAATCTTAAACAAAAGTTAGCAAAACAATCTTTGCTATTATATCACAAATGTTTGCTGAAAAAGTTATATAATAACAATAGAAAGGTAATGAACTGAAGCTGTCTATAGAAATAGACCATATGATATTATGCTTGCCTTCTGGCCGCTTGAAGGTTTCACCCTGTGAAGACCAAAAAATTTAGTTATAAGTGTGTTTTCATATTTCCGCACATGATGGTGGTAGTTTGGAAGCATCCGCAGAAGAACCTGCACATTCATATAAATTTATTAAAACTTGTAACATGCTATTAAAGTTGAGTGACACATGTTAACGTACAAGAAAATGTTTAACATGTCTGCCTAGTGCCAAAAGGAGAAGTTGGTGGCATAACAATAGGAGAGCCAACTTATATCAAACTTCCCTGACAACAAGCTTAATGTGGTAGCATCATCCTTTGTAACAATCCATACTAGCAAGTTCATCAGTCCACACAGTTGTCCATGTGCCAATAGAAGATTTGATAGCATTACAGATGCTAATTCTTCTGGTGGAACACTAGGTTGAGGAGTTACTCAGAATGATAACAAGATATCAGCATCTTGGGTTTCATGTTGGTGGCAACTGGCAACACCAGCTCTCTCAATAAGCATCATTTAATGATGTTAGTATTCTTAAGTTTGATCGCTCAACCATGTAGTCATTCATCTCATAATCTCTCAATAAATCAACTATGTATTGTTATTTAAGTTTGATCGAACAATGAACATCCAACTATGTGGTCAATCACCCAAACAAAAATCAATAGAAGATTCTTGCTCCCAAACACAAAGGAATCTCATTGCTGCTCATTCAATTCATCGATAAATGTCAATCCCACCTTCCTAGAGGCCACCCCTAGAATGAATAGTACTTTCCTTCTCAATGAATGTTTCCCTACTTGCCAGAAAAGATAAACAAGGATCCAAGTAGGTTTACTTCTCCCCAAGCAAGGATGAATCACTCAAACGATTGCTTCCTCAACATCACTTCTGTAAGGAATCACAAACTTCAAAATATGAACTGAAGCAGCACGTCCAAATGTAGACCAGATTGAATTAAATCAATCAAACTATTTCTCTTTTCATAAACATTTCTTTAATGTTAAATAGTATTTTTCTTGTTGCAATGGGTCTTCCCTTCAAATCACCACATCTCTCTCTTTCACTCTCTTAGCTTGATTGAAATAAAATAAGAGCCATTTTAAGAGCATATTGTTAGCTCTATAGCAACAAGGGAGGCATTACATCAGCTCTTTGATGGAGGAGGTGAAAGCAAGGCATCATTATCGCCGAAGCAAGAAGTCAAAAAAGCCAAGTAGACAAGAAAGATGATACCTCCATTGAAAAGCACAATGAATTGCCTACCACTACCTTCATTGCACCATAGAATCACCAATGAGGGTGGAAGAAGATGAGAGAGAGGAGAGGAAAAGGTATGGAAAATCAAATCCCATAAATTCATTTTCCCTAAATTTTTTGGGTAAAATAGATTTTGGCCTGGAAAATTCCCAGAAATTCTAGAATATTATTTTATTTATTTTATAGACAATTTACATTAGAAATTTTGGGATTTTATGACTTCCCTTGTAGGCATCTTTGCTTCTGCAGTGCTTGTGTTGAACTCTTCAATTCCTAACTCATGTATGGGTGCATCAACGTACTTGTGCCTTGATCAAGACCCATCACACTCTCCCACTTTCCTCTTCCTCAGTTTCTACAATAAAGATCTCTCAGAATAGCACTAACTTCAACAAGGATCATCAAGTTAAAAGTTTTGCCTAGATGGAAGTAAAGGTTCATCAGCTATAGAAAGGATGAATGGAGATGTGGAATGTGGAAATCAAAAAAAATTGAAAATATCAAAACCATTGATTGCATCCAATGGTGGACAAATCATGACCATCAGGAAAGAACAATGATGACACCACCAGGAATTCCCATCTGATTTGTAATCTTTAACACCAGCTTTGAAACCAACAAGGTTGTTTAAGTCCTTAGATATTGATTGCCACATAGATGAAGGATCAACCCCTAGAATCGACAGAGGAATGAACTAAACCGTGACTGAAACACAAAAGACTAGGGTGTTGGTCCTTTATTTAGTATTTGGAGGTCAACCGAAGCACTCTTTTTGAAAAGGCAGATAGAAAGGCTTCCATGAAATGCTAATATGACCACAACATCACTTTATTGAAGCAAAGAACTAATCTCCTAATTGCAGAAGTCTTCTAACATCATCCAAAGTATTTTTTTATAGTTTTGTCGTTCCAGCATTCTTAGGTTGAATGGCATGAACAACTAACATAAGCCCTACCCAGTAGTCTTTTTTTTTGTCAGTTGTATCCTAAGAAAGTGTCTATAAATGATAGCCTTTTGCACGGAACCATGAATACATAAATATAAACTAAAAATATTTCAAAATTAGGCGATGATAATAATTAAAATTATATCCAAAAATATTTAAAAGAGGCTATCAATACAATATCGAGATTAGGCGATGGAAGAGGCTATCAAACTGCTGGAGCATGCCGGCGGAAGTGGCACGTTTTTGCATGCTGGAGTCAACAAAGCAGTCTACTATGGTTACCAAAATCAACAAAGGTGGTAGATGCTGCAACAACTTCTTCCATAGCAACAGCCCTTTTTGTATTCTTCTAGGGACTTCTCTAGGTTTTTTCGAGGGTTTTCTAAGGAAAAAGACTTATCAACCCTACACAAGACATCTATCACAGCCAAATCCATAACCAGATCCACCCAAGTTTCACATAAGCCACCAAGTAGTAAACCACCCATATGGTTTATTACACCCAAGTGCTTATGTGCGGCCAAAGTGATTATGTCCTCATCCATAGCAATGATTTTTGATAGAAAAATGTTTGAAAAACAATAACAAAAAATTACTAAACACCTTCAGTCATGTCAGCCATAATATATTAACTTCTGCATATGAAAAAAAAAGGAAATTTCAATTTTTTACGGAAATATGATAAGCAGTATCTAATTTTTCTTTGCAAATTAGGAATGGGAAGGACCTTGACTTCAGATTTTCGAAGGGTCTTGATCATGAATCTATCATCTTGAGAAAGAAAAAAGACACTTCCACTCTTTCCCGGAGATGAAAGCTCTCTAAGTGCAGCATTTCCACAGATAGAAATCATGTAATCAGCAGCATCTATCTTGAACATCTCCCGCAGATTTCTGAAAAAGAATGATGCCTGCTTTAGCCTAACAGTGGATTCACTAATATATATTTGTAGTAGAATCATAAATAAAGTTAAGGATTAAAACATTACTTCTAAATTTACCCAGTGATCGAACCAGCAGTGTACCTAAAGACATTTTTTGTCACTGAGCACAAGCTGGTAAGCCAGTCACTTAGCAAGGATACATTATGACAGATCATCACCAAATAGTATAATGATTGTGCTACTTATTTTGGGTTAAAACAAAATCATATGAAAAATGCAGTGCTCCTGTGAAGAGCATCAAAAAGAGAGAGCCTATGGTTTGCACTCAAGTGGACTTCATCCCTAACTATAAGTTGGCCATTTTATCATAGGATGATTATTTCTTTGGCATATAATTTCAGAAATTCACTCAATAGATACAGGAAATAAACCTGTCATCACTAATCTTATGGTTATACTAGTTGAATATTCATTAACAACTCTATCAGTGGGATCCTACTTCCAATAACAACGATCAGATTTTTGATCCCACCATGTGAGACTTCCTTTTCAAACAACAATTTCCATCACATCAGCATTACTCCAAGAAGAGAAGCAAATAGATGCTAAGATGTATGAGAGCCTACTATGCCATCTACATTCCACCTCCAATTTAAGAAAAGTATCATTCCACCTTATCAATGTGTAAAAATACCCACATACTGATTAAGATCTCCCAATGAAAGTAGTGAAGAACAAGGCTTTTCAAATATGATTGATCAAAAGCATGCCTGAAAACCATGGGGCAGTAATCCTTCCATTTAAAATCTTCTGCATGATGTGATGGTGTAAGTTGTGATCCAGCCTTAGGGAAGTTCATCCAAAAGCTTGCACGAGGACCAAAATCTGAGGGGTGAACTTCACGCCGCTGAATAGGTGTTATTTTTCCAACTGTATACCTGCTAGTTACATATTTTATTTAGGAAGCAGCTTATATTCACAAACCTACAAGATGTATGAAAATGGCAACTCAAGAAAATTAAGGAAATAAAGATATGTGAATGAACATTGCCTTATTCCAAGCTGCAGGTTGAGCATTAAGTCATAACTTCTGTGGCCTTTAATTATAGTCTGACCAGGCTTTTGAATTTCTTTGGCAAGTTTTCGACGAAATCTTTTTTCTCGTTTGGAAGATTGTGAGAAATTATTGTTTATAACCAATTCACTGATAAGAACACCCTGCATATATTCACGCTCCAATATAGGTGTATCAACATCGTACAACTTCTCGTCATTTTCTAGTGAAGTGTCTTGAGAAGCTTGCAATGAGTCATGCCCAATTGCCTTTTCAATGGCTACTTCAAGGCTCCAACGTCTTTCTAATGCAACATTTTGGTTGTAAGAACGTCCATAACCTATGAGGTCCCCTTTCACATGATTTTGACTGGCAGACAAGCCTATGCCTGATGCTTCTCTTTTGGTACTTTTAACCTCTCCAGCGTCCACTGAAGAGGCATGAAGAATACGAGAACCATGATTTTGCCTTTTCAGATCAGGTAAAAGCCCTTTCTTTCTCAAAGCATTCATGTAGAGTTCCTGTATAGCTGGAAGCCTACTATTTTCAGGGTAAAATGTTCCCTTTCCATCCTTCAGACCCCTTGTCCATGTTCCAACATAGCAGCCACCATCATTCCATGTATAGACTCCAAATCCATGCATCAATCCATTAAGCCAGTTGCCTTGATATTCATCCCCATTATTCCAAGTAAGAGTTCCTTTGCCGGACATTCTGCCTCCTTTTATGCTGCCAATGAAGTTATTTCCATTATGCCAAGTGTACTTGCCAGGCCCTTCTATTACTCCCTGAATCCATGAGCCTTCAAACATATCCCCATTAGGATAGGTTTGAAAACCAAGCCCATGCTTTAGATTCAACTTCCATCGTCCCTTGTAGGTTATTCCATCATGCCCAACATATGTGCCTGTTCCATGAATGTAATCACCCGAGAATTCACCATCATAAGTAGAACCAGAAGGCCATGAAATCTTCCCATTCCCATGTCTCACCCCTCTCCTCCATTCACCAACATAAGAACAGCCATTTGACCAAACATACTTTCCTGTGCCCTCCGGTGCATTTCCTGACAACATGCCAGAATATGTCTCTCCATCGGGGAGATGAAACTCAACACCTGTAGTCCCACCCGTACCACTGATGGCTTGTGAAACGTGTTCATTTGTGGAAACATTCAGATATTCCCTGTTGAGGAATGAAACTGACTGAAGTGGCAGGCTGATTAATTCCCGAACACAAGGTCCATTTGCATCAGCAGTGACCACAGGGTCTGACATGCATAATTTTCCAAGAGATTCAGACTTTTTCCGATGCTTAAGTCCACAAACTAGCAACAAAAGAATTATCTATTGCTACGATCTTCAGAGCTGCATTGTAGATAGCTTGCTGTTATTTTTGTGCAAAAGCTTCACGCTGCATATTTGACAGTATAATAAATGATGCATATGGTTATCAGTTCAATAGTTTCATACATATAGCTTAGAGATGAGTACCCAAGAAATATACAAAATTTGAGTACACTATCTCTTGCTAAGGAAACCATCGTTTACCATTTGGGTAAGAATTAGACACTAACGAAACAGAAGTTGATAGGCAAAATATTAGGCATGCACAAACAGATGTTACCATTTTGCAAGTTCTTCTTCCTAAGAGTTGGTGTAAAAGATACTCAAATTTGGTAAAAAAAAGTATGATGAATTATTCCCCAAATACACAAAGCACCAAAAGAAATAGTAACTCCGATGTTTTGAACTCCATAAAAAAACTCAGTTTCTTCCTTTTCTCTTCAGAAATCGTAAGTAAACTATGAATCATTAAGAAACGGTGGAGACTTCCGATTCAATGTCCATAAGCTTTCAAAATTTCTCCTGGATGGAAAGGTACAACCGAGTCCCAAGGAACATTAGACAACAACCATATAATCAGGCCTAGATTTGATAAGGATGAACAGCATGCTAACGAATTGAAACAAGAAAATCTCTAAAACAACGCCACCAGCCAAAATCAATGATAACTCGAGCACTTGTTCCAAAAAAATAGATCGTTCCCATCAATGTCTGTTACACAGAACAAGGGGGAAAAACAAACTAACCAATTCAAACAAGAGAATAGACGGCATGGGCAAGTAGGACGAAAATCACTCACAGATTCCCGATCACCAATCTCTGGATGAGAAGATTGAAACATGTGAATGACACCGACCAAACAAAAGAAACCAAAGTCCCCTTCTTGCAGAGAAACAGACCGACGCATCCCCACCACGACCACCCAAACCCATGGATAAATAGCAACATGCAGAGAAGTAACAAAAAGGAGCAGAGATCAAAAGGAGAAAAGCAACCTCTCCAACGCAGAAGAACAACAAACACAAGTCCAGGCGGTTCACTGTTGGCGGCGCAGAAAAACACGGCGAAATGCAGCGATGAGGCGAAGCCAACCCTTTTCTTCCCTTCGCTTTGCCACCACCTCTAATGGAATCTCATCTGCTCTGCTCTGCCTGCTTTAAAATGTTCTCTGTTCCATCCACGGAGAGAAAGAGAGGGGTGGCTTTGCCTCAGCAACTTCCGTTCCTTAAATTTTCAGATTTTGTTTTGAAATTTCTATTATATATAATATATATATTAGGCTACGATCCAGCGATCGAGACATGATCACATGATACAACGAGAGCCGTACTTTTATTTTAAGTCAAGATAAATTAAATTAAGGTGGTCAAATACTTGTAGTCCGTGGTACATGTGATTTATGGAAATTAATTCTGGTAAAAAAAAATTTATGATTTTAATTTTGATAAAAATATTATTTATTGACATTTAAGTTATTGTAATCAATTGCAAAACTTTTGAACAATGAAGTTGCATGGATCCATTAGAAACATTTTCGGTAAAAAAAGAGCTATCATAATTATGATATAGGTATCGTTTGTTAAAATAATTTTAACTTTAAATTTAATTTTAATAACTATAAAAAATTAAAGTTACGGTAATTTTATAAATAATATTAA
The DNA here is from genome assembly GCA_024699675.1 of Amphibolis antarctica. Lineage (NCBI taxonomy): Eukaryota > Viridiplantae > Streptophyta > Magnoliopsida > Alismatales > Cymodoceaceae > Amphibolis > Amphibolis antarctica. Next base: position 9,935 of record JAMKPZ010002039.1, read on the forward strand.
AATTATATAATAAATTTTAAAATAAAAATTTATACGATAACAATGATATATAAAAATTGATACAAAATTAAAGTTAAAGTTTAACGAAATCATAGTTAATAAGAAAAGTAAGGATTATTTACCATATATGTCAAATTCAAATGTCTGATTTGACAAATGTTAAAGTTAAAAAGACGAAGAGGTGAATATATAAAAAGTCTAAATAGTATTTTTTAAAAAGGTAAACATGAGACCTTAAAATCGTAAAAAATATCCCACTACCACTTGAATAGGATGTTGTTAACATCATATAAAAAATATTTCAACAAAATATTTTTATTAATATTAATTTCAAAAAAATTATTTACATGAAAATAGGGAGAGATATTGAGATTTTTTTTCTAAATTTGATTCATAAAAGTATTCATGATGAGTCATACACCATATATAATAAATAATAATATACGAAGACTTGTGTTTTTACTATAAAAAAATACCCTCAAACTGTTACAATTTTTTTTTTGATATGACGTAACATTTTTTAAGTGAAAAAATGTAAATTCTGCTAGGAATACGTAGGTAATAAAACAATATAATGAAAAAAGAATTTTCGAAAGAAATACTTGGAAGAAAAAAATTAAAATAAATATTTGTTTGATATTTTTGTCTTATTACTGCTACGTATTTTTTTTATTTTTTTCTAGATGAATTTCATTTTAAATTATAAATTTATCTATGAACTTATAAAAAAATAAAAAATTCTTGACACAGAAAAATATTTCCATGAATGCGTATAAAAAGACAGTGGCTTAATACTCGATAAGTCAAATATCCTCAACACCGATTAATCATCGTTGAAAGTTACACAATTACCGTTTAATTTGGAGAATATTTAGAAAGACCTTTAAAAATAAAAAGAATCTTTAATATTTTACATCAAAATAAAATATAAAAAATTTACATCATAAATTATATAATTTTAAAAAAATATTTATCTAATTTTAACTTTTAAATAAATACTATAGATTTTTAAAAAAAGAGGCCATTACGGTTCTTTTTATTTACTCTCACTTTTAAGAGCAAAAATTTTAAAAAATAAAATAAAAAAACAAAAAGGCAAGTGGAGCAGAACAACAAATGGATCCGTCACATGCAGAACAGTCTCACACGCTTGCGCAGCGCGCACTTGGGTTCTGTTCTTGTTTGGACTTGGGATCTTGATCTTCCTCCGATGCGCACCTTTTCTGCCTCCTCGAACCCCCCACCGGGGCCGTCGTCGTCGTCACCGTCGTCTTCCACGGCCCCAGCCAGTGAGAGTTTGGAAGTCGATCAGTCATGGTGTTTTTGTTTGGATGTGAATTTAAATTTTGCTTTTCTTTTAACAGAAGCGTTGTGCGATACGACAACGCAATGGGGGCGGCGAATCTGATACTTCCCGTGTCGCATACTCGCATGATCGTTCCGCCTAGGGTAACGGCGATCGATGAGACCGGATTAGGGGCGGGTACGACTCCCGCGGCCGCGCACGGAATAAATTTTCCCGTTTGATTCGTGCGGTGAGAGTACTTCACTTCGAACTTGTGTATCAACAAGTTTAGAAATGAAAGTTTTTTTAAAAGATAATGTATTTTTGTAGGTCGAGAAATTAGATCAAAAAGTTTTATTTTTTATAATATAAATATCTTAACTTTTTATTAAACTTTTTCATTATATAAATATAACTTTCAATTACCTCTTTCTACACTTCCTTCCTGTTTCCCTCGTGAAAATCTTTCCGCATGTTCCACCCGTTTCACGCATAACTTATTTTATTTAAAATTTAAATGATAATTTATAATTATTATACACTTTCAATGTGTTATGTCTATCGGATGATCTTTTAATGTTATTTTTATCTATGTATTATTATATGTATATATATATATATAATTTTTCTTTTTTCTTCTTTACACCTTTTTTCCTTTTATTTTTTATTTTTTTTCCCTTTCCTTTTTTTTTCATCTTCCCATACACCGGCAACCAACGACGAAGGAAGGAAGCACCAACGATGGCGCCTCTATCCTCCAGTGTTAGAGAACAAAGATAGTGGCGGATGCATTGTCAATCCATACAAAGGTTTCTACTTGAAGGATGACATAAATGTATTATAACTGGAAAATATTATAAATGTATTATAACTTAAATCAGATAAAAATATAACAAATATTCATAATACATTATAACTGGAAAGTATAAATGTTGACATCAACAACCTAGAAAAGATCTTATAGACGTTATTAATTAATCAAATTTCAGTTAAAATGTTTCCTTTTCATATTAAGTCTCGGTAATTTTTATTGTGGTTGTCAACAACAAAATCATCTTCTATAATTTTATTACATTACATTAATTTAAAATTTATGATAAATTATTTATTTTAATGTTTTTTTAATAAATTTTTAAATTAATATATTTAAATTAAAACATCTACGGTATTTTTAGCTGTAATAATAATTTTTTGTGTTTTGATGGATTTAAAATCCGACAATAAATAATTTTCAAAAAAAATCCGACAATAAATAATTTTCAAAAAAAATCCGACAATAAATAATTTTCAAAAAAAATCCGACAATGAATGGCATCACCGTCGTTATTGCAGTCGGTATCTTCCTCCTCCTACCGCAATTTTCTCACCAGAGCTTCTAAGCCACGTGGGCGGTCGGTGAGCGTTCCACATGCTCACTTGCTAGTGTCGGTCCGGTACCTGCTTAAAGCTTACTTATCATTTTCAATTAATGTGCCGTACTAAATATTTACAACAAACCCCATTATCTTACTTACTATTTTATTAATTTTCAACTAATTTATGGTGTGCGGCACTTTTCATGTATCGTATTGTTACGTCATTTTCACCTCACACAAAAACTAACATATATTATGCATGTTCTCCATTATCTTACCTCTTCTTCTTTTTTTACTTTTTCCTTTTTTTAAATTTTTGTTTTGGTGCTAACTTGTAAAATAAGATTGGCGAGGATGGAATTTTTTACGTAGAAAGCCGATGACGAAGAGATTTAATTTATTCGGGGAAAAAATGTTGGGTTTCCCTCTATTATAATATTTTATCATATAAGACATTAACGTAATTTATCAATAAAATTCTATTAGAACTTATGAAGGAGAAAAAAAAAAGAATAACTCATTTTCACAAGAGAAGTAATAACCGTAAATTCGTTACATCTCTTCTTGTTTCTTCATCTTGATCATAAAACCAATCAAATGAGAGTTTGTGGTTAAATAGAGTTAAAATTTTAAAGGTAAGGTTGTGACTTTATATTCTTTAAATTAAATGATTAGATCAATGATCTGAATAGTAGAAAGGTAAATTCAAAAGGCATTTCAAAGACAATTTGTCACTACAATTTTATAACGCACATTCTTAGTAAAAGGTTAGTTTGAGAAGTGAAATGAAGTCCATTTAATTGAAATGTTTCCAATGGTTTAAGGATTCATTGAGCTTCATTCTTATAAGTTTCGTGATTTTAAGAGTTATATAGTGATAACAGGAAATTCTGAAACGTAGACAACCGATTGAGTAAATCTATATGCTTCTTGTTTGTGTTGTTGTTTTGTACCATTGGTTATTGATAATAGTAAATATGTGATTCTTCTAGTTAATTATTAGAGAAGACATTATGTGCTCACTATTTGATTATAATGGAAAATTTGAGGGTGGACAGATAGGTCCTGTGATTTTTCTTCCTCACATCAGAAAAGTTTTTTACGTAAAAAGTTTAATGTTATTCTACTTGTGATTTATTTAATTTCATTATTAAGAGGTTGTTTACCGATCTCAACTAAGTTCATCTTACCCAACAAAAGATACTTGTCTGTGTAAACTTTTAAACTTGCAAGAAAATATTCCTGCAGTGCGTGGCGTGATGCATTCTACTCCTTGCATTGATCATTTTCGACGTTTCACATGCTTAGGCGTCGGCGTGCGCATTAGCTACTGCGGCCTCCTGTGAATCTTTGACATTAGCATTTTCAAGGAATCAGTGTGTTTGTTGTAGAGGTAGGTTATGTTTGTTGTAATGGAAATGTATTATATACTATTATTTTTAATTATGTTCCATATAGTTTACAATACAAGTTATCAAACAAAAAAAATTTAATATATCACAAAAATTGAAAAATTGATTTGATATATGCAGCACGTTCCCTTCCTCCCACCACCCAGTTGCCATCCCTAGCTCGACCTTGCATGCGTCTCTCATCTCATGTCCTACCTCGACCTCACATGCCCTCGTTTGAACCTATCGATCACTTCTCCCTTTTGTCTGTGCTTATGTTCCTATACAATTTGGTAACCTTCTCTTCCTCCTGTGGCATATGTCATACCCTAAGTTGACACCACACATATCTCCCCCATTTAGTACTCTAAGGTCAATCTCTCACGCCCTCATCCCCACTCGCCCATTACTTCTCCCTTCCATCCACGCATGCATTCCGATGCACGCATTACCTTCTCTTTCTCCCACCGCACAATGAGATAAATTCATTGCCTGTCCCTAGCTATATAAAAAATACCATTTTTTATAATTATTTATTGTAATTAATTAATTTAATATAAATATATAAATTAATAGCCGTCCTTTCCATATTTCTATATAATAAACTTTTACTTATTTTTTTAATATTCATCCCATCAAAAATATATATTTTTTGTTATATTTAATCATCTTAATATCATCACATCAATTATTATATCAAAGTATATTACTTTATTCATTAATCATCACAACATTCAAAATACCACATCATTTCATTTTCATTATAAATCATATATTTTTTAAAACAACATGAACATCACCTCACTTACTTCTACCACTACAATAAACATAACATTAGAATTAGGTAAAGTAAGATTCACATTTTTAAAAAAATTATATACAATATAAGTGTTTTTATATGATTTTGAGAGTAAAATATTAGTTATTTAGTAAATATTATTGTAGATCGTTGTGGTATTTATGAAAAACTCTACAATAAACACACTCTTAGGCTTCATTTAGTTACATCTCTTAGTAATGTAGTTAAAAATCACTTATAGTTATAATGACATAGAAATTTTCTAATGTAATTTTTTCATCATCATCTTCAACCACATTAATATTAAAAAATATAATTTTATTATTCTATACACTTTATTTAAATATTAAAATAAATATAAAGATTATAAATACAAACAAATATAAATCTTTACCATCTTATCATCAAAGAATCCAAAAATTACAATAACTTTTTCTTGTTTAATAAATGTAACTCCAATAGTTATTTTTTTTATTCCCAAAGATGAAAAAGTTCATATCAAATGTAACCTTAGCTTGTCGACGTGGGTGGATCATCTACAAGTTTGACCGCTCAAAAACAATAAACGTGGGGATATAAAGTTGGTAATGATAAAATAAATAAAATTTAATTTTAGATCTGTTTGTAAAAATTTATATGATAATAATAATACGTAAGAATTTACGTGAAATTAACATATCTTTTGAATCGTAACAAACGAGATTACGATCCATCAATTGATATATTGGTGCTGATATATATATGTATTATTAACTCAAGAGATCAAGGACAAAGCAATCAAACCTTGCACATGCATGCATCGCTTCAAAAATGGTTTTGCTTTGTTGATTGCAAGTTGGTAACATCGATCTATCAAGCATATATTAATATATAGCTAAATTTAGGAAACATACGTCACATTTATTTCAATTTTAATTTTAATTCTACGTAAACTTCTAACATCATTATTATCACAAAAACTCTAAAGTATAAACATTTATTACTTTAATTATTACGTAACTTCAACTCCATTCATTTTACTAGTTTCAACTTTAATTATATTTAATTCTTAAAATGGACTAAAACACTCTCCAAATAAAGTCATAAAGTAAGCTGCTAGTTAAAAAGTACATACGTAGTATCATCATAATCGATCAAATATATATATAATAGTAATCAAGAATATAAGCCCTTTCTTTTTTAATTAATATAGTTATACCCATGCACCACATTAATGGCATCACCCAAAAACCTCAATTATATGGTATTTATTTCAGTATGGAATGTTCCTTGTTGTATAAAAGTCGATCGTTTTCCACAAAATATTTGCAAGACATGCGTTTGCAGATGTAGTTCAAGAGCCCACCATTCATTCCCACACGTACTCTTGACTAGTATTGACTGATAATTAACTAATTGCTGTTGGAAAATGGGAGCGCAACGAGTTTAGTTCATGCATAACATATTATAATTAATCCAAACGAGTGTACCCATTCATTTAATCTTCAATCTTCGGCGATTCATTAAATGGTCTGATGGATTAACTTCACCTGCAAGTTCATAGTCTACCGTACATGTGTCACCGCTTTTGACATTTTAAAGCACCGAAATATCCATAAGGTCGTATAGAATAGTTTTGCATTGATTGAAAAAAATCAAATTTAAATTAAATTTACGCAGTGATATATAAATCATTCTACTTGGCGTGAATTAATTTTAAACACAAACAAGGTCTAGACTCAAGACGTTTCTTTCACACATATGGAACATGAAATTCTCGGTACGTACAGATGGATGAATTGGGTTCATTTCGGTCCATCGATCCAGAAAGCAGGCACGTAAGGAATAAAGTTGACACGGCCGACCAGCCCACCGCTTAGTCCACTGCACTCTTTTTCTTTTAATATTGATACAAATACGAATTCGATTCACGCAATAATATATATTCGTTGAAATAAATTGTATTAGTTACGGATCCACTACGCATTGTCGACTCTTACTGAAACTTTGTTCGATAAAATCAATAGATTAGGTGAACTTAATGTTGATATTTTTTAAATTTTTGAAATAAAACAATCTCTTTTTATTTTTCTATTTAACAATCACAATGAAAATTTTTATTTTTATTACACTATTTATTAAAATATATATTCTAAAAACTCCTACAAATCTCATTCGTAAACAATGCTTGAATCATAATACATGCACAACGTACTTGAGATGCAACAGATCAACCTTAGAAATGCTTGAAATATATAGTCTAATGTTGAAAGAAATATAGTTATAAATTAAGTTTTTTATAACACTTGTGAGTTAATACATGTTATACGTAAGACATCAGTAACTCTAAAGAATGCTCACACGTGTGAGACATGTTGAAATATATAAACTTGCATCGAAAGAAATGTAGTAAATTGAGTTTATTACAATACTTTTAAATACTTTTTTACCTATCAATTGATTTTAATTAGTAAATAAAAAAGAAAATCAACTCATCGATCGTATAATGCACCAACGTACATGATTGAAAATTTGATATTCTGCGTTTCTCTTTCAATGGGGTGATGGTGGAGGCTATCACAAGAATGGCCCCAAAGTCGGTCAAGCTTTGGAATGAGAAGGCGTGTTCATACTAAACCCGTCGCTCGTTTCACACCCTTGTCTTGTAAGGATTGTGATTAATCTTCCAGCCGGCGGTATGTGTTAACCCTATAAATACACCAGCAACCGTTGTCCATATATCTTCACAAGACACCGGTATCTGTGAGTGGAAGGAGCGCAGACGATCGACCGTCATGGCTGGTAGGTCTAGTAGTGATACTGCTTTCGTCGTCGGCGTCGCCCTTCTGGTCATGCTTTGCGTTGGCATGTCCGGTGCCACTAGGGTTATGACGGGATACGGTGGTGGAGGAGGAGGAGGAAGCGGAGGTGGAGGTGGTGAGGGAGGTGGTTTGTATGGCAGAGGATCGGGATATGGATCTGGGGGTGGGTACGGCGAGGGCCGTGGTTATGGTGCGTATGGTGGTGGGAGCGGCGGAGGAGGAGGAGGTGGAGGCGGCGGTGGGAGAGGCGGCTACGGCCATGGATATGGGAGCGGGTACGGGTCTGGTCATGGGGTAGGGAGAGGAAGGGGTGCACATGCAAGCGGAGGAGGAGGAGGAGGAGGTGGTGGTGGTGGTGGTGGATATGGTGGGCATGGGTATGGTTTGGGGTACGGATCTGGTCACGGTTACGGCTATGGTGGTGCCCATGTTAGAGGTTATGGAAGCGGCTCTGGCTATGGCGCTGACGGCGGCGGCGGCGGCGCAAGAGGTTTCCGTGGATATGGGTCTGGCTCTGGTTACGGCTCTGGCTATGGCACTGGTGGGCATCCTTGAGAGCTCGACTTGGTTCTCCATGTATGTTAGTATTGTCGCGGTAGTTTTTCGATCGTGTAATAATACTAGAGTACGTACTGTACTACGCTAAATAAAACTCCATCTTCTAACTACATGTATAATTAAAATCGATGGAGTCAGTTTTATATCAATAAAAATCCTGCTTTCTATCTCTGTAACTTAATTGGAAAAACATGGAGCAGTGTGTGCCACCAGCTGCAAGCTATATAGCAGAAATGATTCTGATGATCAATCCGTTCATGAAAATGCGTACGCGTTGCAAAATAATTAAACCGGCCGGGTGTATCTGTAGTGATCGATTCAAAAACATATGTATGTATATGTGAAAGCAGTAAGGGCAAGCTTGCGTGCATGTGGGCAGCAGATGATCGAACCGGTTGGTGTACATCTTGTATATTAATATTATTTAATTCCATTGTTGATTATCATGGTCATTTGTTGGATAAAGTTTATATATTAAGTTAATCAAAAATTTACATTTTTTTAGGTTGACATAATTATCAAGGAAAGAATTTTTTTATTTTTTCATCTAATAATTACCGTAAAAATATTTACTCTTATTATATTATTTGATAAAATATATATTTTATATAGTAAAAATATTTATAAATTTTATTTTCAAATAAAGTTACATGAGTGCATTTTTTGTGAATTTTACTTCACTAAAATTAATTAATTAATAGGAAAGGGTTTATAAGTGATATAAGAATATCAGTTTCACTCATTATTTTATTTTTTTCAATATGTCATCGTACGTTCCTTATTGAAATACTTTACGTAATATTTTACGTATAATATATGTGAACTGATATTATATAAATTTTATCTTATTAAAACGAATTGACGAGTAGAAAATATTTTATAAGTAATATAAAAATCTTAATTTTACTTATTATTTTCGATGTGAAACTATTTTTTCCAATATTTACTTTACATGGAATGCGAATTTTCTACTTTCAACGTCATCAAAAGATCGAGTTATTGGTTTCCAGCTTCGCAAACAAATAAGACGCGTCGTTAATGGAATCCAACACAGGCGTGGTCCATGGTTCAATTGGCGAAGAAAAAGGAACCGCACGAACAAAGTTATTTTTGCTTTTCTTACGTTAAATTATTAATAGTTGATATTAAGATAACTTTTAATATGATACCAAAATCTAGGAGGGGCCGCAGCTAGAGGTTTTGTGCTCGAGCATATTCTTGTGCTGTACATATTAGTGTGGTCGGTTTTAAAGTCAATGTAAAGTGAATGCACCCTTAGTATTAAAATACTTCGTCTATTATAACAAACAGGTAACAATAATATTAAAATGGTAGAATTAAGTTGGAAGGAATTTATTTATTTATTTTAAATTATATAATTTATAATGTAAATTTTTAAATATTTTTTAATATAAATTTTTATGTACAATATTAAAGATATTTGATAAATTTTACTTACTATATATATAATTATGATGTACAGTAAAAAAACTATAATACACAGTTAAAAATGTTTGAATATGCGTAGATGAAGTAAAAATATTTATCATTTTGAAAAAGGACTTTAATTAATAAATTATTTTTACTCTTGTCTTGAATTATTTCCATCTCCCGCGTTGCCGGTGGCCTCTTTTCTCCGTCGATGGGTTCTTCCTCTTCCACCGAAACTACATCTTACTGCCGACCACATCTCCGACGCAACTCTTCTTCCTCCACAGTCACCAATCTGCCGACCAACGTGTTCGATTCCGGCACCGACGTAGCAGATCCAACCCAACTCCATGCCCGCGGCATCAAAACCAATACACCACCATTCTCCAATACGCTTCTGTATTGGAACTGCCTCATGCGGTCCTACCTGAGGCAAGGCCTCCCCCTGACGTCCCTCCGTCTCTATCTCCACATGGCACGCTCCGGCCTCCTCCCTGACCTTTACTCCCTTCCCATCGCCCTCAAGGCGGCCTGCCAGCTCTGCCTGTTCAAGCTCGGTCGACAGTTGCACTCCTGTTGCTTCAAGCTCGGGCTTGAATCCGATGAGTACTGCGAGAGTGGGATTATCAGTGGTTACGTGAAGTCCGTGGATTTCATGGATGCCCGTAAGGTGTTCGACGGAAATGGCGACAGAAAGCTGGGTTCTTGGAATGCCGTTATCAGTGGGCTCGCGCAGGAAGGGCATTCGGGTGAAGTAGTCGGGTTATTTGGGGATTTGAGGAGGTGCGGATTGAGGCCGGATGATGTGACGATGATGAGCGTGTTGTCCGCCTGTGGTGGCTTGGGGTATTTGAATTTGGGCGTGCAACTACATAAGTGTGCCTTGCAGGCCGGTGTCAGGGAAAGGAATGCTATGATCTTGATGAACTCGTTGGTCGACATGTATGGAAAGTGCGGCCGGCCAGACCTTGCATACCGGGTGTTTACCAGGATGGTCGAACGGAATGTGTCGACATGGACCTCCATGATCAATGGTCTTGCAATGCATGGAAATGTGTACGGCGCTTTAGAATTTTTCCAACAGATGAGGGTTCATGGAATCAAGCCAAATCATGTGACGTTTGTGAGCGTGCTGAGCGCCTGCGCTCATGGTGGCCTTCTGAAGGAGGGCATGGAGTACTTCGATATGATGGTCGTGGAGTACGGGATTGAGCCCACCATTGTGCATTATGGGTGCATGGTGGACCTGTTGGGGCGCGTTGGTAGGCTTGAGGAGGCAAGGTCGATGGTGCAGAGGATGCCAATGGCAGCTAACTCGGTGATCCTGGGGACTCTGCTCGGTGCCTGCGAGAAGCATGGGAGTGTGGCTGTGGGCAGATGGGCTGCCTGTAAGCTTAGGGAATTAGAACCATGGAATGATGGTGTCTATGTGGTTCTCTCAAATATCTATGCAAATGCTGGAATGTGGGAAGAAGTAGAGCTTGTGCGGAACTTAATGAAGGACATGGATATTGATAAGGGACCTGCCTATAGTTTAGCAACTGACTAAGCATAAACTCGTCCTGAATTTCAGGCTATCTTATATCAGAACATCACTTTCAGTTTTAGCTATCCAAGACATCAGGTCTGCTGAATGAAAACTGCCATCTGAAAAATATAGGAGCAACCATTGCTGGATAGAGCGCTCCAACACAAATTTCACAGTAACCTTGATTGTCAGTAATGCCACGTTGGAAATATTTTAAATGGGTGGCAATTGAATTTTGAAGGCATGTGTCCATCTACCATCAGACGAGCAATTCAATTTTGACTGTATAAATTGCCCAATGCCAACTGGGAAAGTGCCTCACCAGAATTGTGTCGAAAACATGCAGAGGATGACATTTTTTTGGATGTTCAAAATGAATTATCTAATTCTGAATAAAATATTGGGCTTTTCATATGATGGCACTGAGTTCGCAGGCATCTTTCTGTCTCTGACTCACATGCTTATAAGAGACTTCAGGCTGGATGTGTATAACTCGTGTGTACAAGTGAAAGGTAGATTTGCTGGCTGGTAAGAGATGATCTTTTCCAAGTTGCTTAGAAGTAAATAGACAATGATTCAAAACCTTTCGGTTTAATTAACATAGCAAGCTAAGAGAATATATGATCACATGCACAACAGTCCAGCAATTGTTTACTTTGATAAACATTAGCAAAGAACCTATAAATGTGTCTTAGCTGATACTTTGTGATGCTTGTTAGGCTGTTTGGCTTGTTACCATTTGTTTGTGGTTCATGCTTTTAGTGCTTCTTTATAACTTATGTGATCAGTTTCGGGTTCTAAGACTTTGACTCTGTTTCACTCCATATGTACTATATATATACTTCCAAATTTGGGTCCCATATCATGGTGATTGGGGAAATTTTCACAAAAGATACCACATAAATTTATCATTACATGGTGTACATCTGAACATTGATGTAAAGGTAAGGTTACTTCATTATGACCTTAAGGTTATAGATTTGAATTCTATGAGACAACTTCATTTATGGGAGTAAGATTTCCTACAATGGGATATTGTCTAAATTCTGATTGTTAAGACATTCACACCAAGTTTGCCCATTTTTATGGTGCAAAATGATTCTTTTGAGTACAGTTAAATAATTTATTTGGCATCAACTGATGTTAGACAATAATTAGAATTTGAAATGTAGGATCTGTAGTATAGCAATATTTTGATACAATTTGCTTCAGCTGCTGTTTTTGTGGTTATTCACCAAATTCCCTATTTGCCTTTCATTCACAAATCCTTGTTTCTCCTATCACTCCTGTAATGAATTTTCGTCCAAACTATATTGTAGATTTTCATTGTAGCTATAGAAGTTTACTAAGATTTAACCACAATTATTCCTTGTTTTTCTTTCAACTAGGAGTAGCCTATTTTGACTAAATCTACCATGTTATATCATCAGGAAGATCTGATTATTGGGTGAGGTGGTTGACTTGAGGATAACATGCTAATCTCCAGTCTATTGTTTGTTTTTTTTACTCTCAAGCTTCGTTTGGTTTAAATTTTAAAACCTTTAGATTATGGACATTTTACGAAGTAGCCAACATTAGACAATTTTGGATATTGTTGATCTCCATGTAGAATCATGTTTGGTTCAAATTGTTCACAAATAGATTAAATGGCTGAAATTTCAATTGTAGTTCTGTCATATAGCCATTATGTACAATCTTACTGATTTTCTATAAAAATTTTCACATCAATGGTGTTTATTTCGGATTATAAAAATCAAAACAACTATGCACACAATGACAATATCTTCTTTCGTTAGTACTGCAATTTTTGATGTCAGATATTTGATGTTGAAGTCATTTTGGTGATACTTCCCATCTTTTTTCTATTATCATTTATTATATTGTTGAAGATATGATTCTTGATCTTGTATTGTCAGTGTTGTGACTTTTAACCTTTAATTTCATTAATTATTAATAATCAATGTCACCAATTTTCTCCGCATGAAAACAAAGCTTACGATTTATGAGGATAACACTCCACCATGTTTTGTGGCAAAGCATATGATTCCTTGTTGGGATGTTTGCCACTAAAAAAAGGAATATCATTCACAGCCCAAAAGAGGGCAAACGATTCCTGGACATTTATTTTTTTATTTGTAAAAATGAGTCTGTATTGTCATAGATGGAGGAAAATATCAACTTCCTCTCTTCCCTGTTTCGTTTTTTCAATGCATTTTATCATGAGTTATGGTGGATAGGAATAGGACATCCATAGCAAACAGTAACAGTAATTCTTCTACTGTTTAGTGTCTAAAATTTTAAAATAAAGACTGCAGAACCAAACTAAACGTCCCAATCCATTGATTAATGCTAATCCCGTTTCATCAATCACCACTCTGTTTCACTGTTCACATCTGACTTTCCTTTATGGTATATGCTTGTAAACTTTAATCGTCAACGTTGACCAGAATAATTCAGTTATCTTTTTGAATCTTAAAAATGGTTATTGCTGGCGACGCATGATATGGTCTATCTTGAATGCTTGCCTTGCTCTCTTCCAATTAAACAGATATTTTGTCAAATTTGTATTATTTGTATGTACGAAATTTTATTGAATATATAACTATATATATATTGCTAATATATATATATATTAGTAGGGTTTAATGGTTCTGTAGGTGTCTACAGAAGTTAGTTCTGTAGGCACCTATTGGATGAAAAATCAACGACTGTTTGATGAAAGAGAGAGTGTTCGAAAAAAATCCTCTCGCCGATGACACCAACGTAAAAGTAGTTCATTTATTTTAACACAAAAAAAACAACGATTCATTTTCCCCAATCATCTTCACCTGCACAATCCACTAGAAGTTTCATCGTCAAGGATTTGCGATTTTAACGGTAGTTCCATACTGCATTTGTCAAGGATTTGGGATTTTGGATTCATTTGTTAAAGATTTTTTTGAAGTTATCGAATGGAATACGGAAGGACGTCAGCTAGCGTTGGATCTACCAACGGGTTACAGGTTAGTTAGAAAAGTTGATTTATTACGTGCATTGATTATACTTTTGTTTAACATCGGTTACAAGTTAGTTAGAAAAGTTGATTTATTAAGTGCATTGATTATACTTTCGTTTTTAGTTAGAAAAGTTGATTTATTAAGTGCATTGATTATACTTTCGTTTAACATGAATGAACATTTATTGGGAGAAAAATGTTTGCAACATTTTTGAGAAAAAAGTTAGTTAGAACAAAGTAAAATATGTTTAATCTGAAATATTACCCATCAATTACTTTGTGAAGTTATCAACGTACTTTGAAATTTAAAGTTATTTATCTTAGTCTGTTGGTAATTAAAAGGTCGTAATATGTACACATTTACAAAGTGGTTGATAACTTTAATTAAATGTTGGTTGATAATTTTAAAGTCCCACTCCTTTATTGGAGCACTTTTAATTAAAAAATCAATCATTCTCAAATTGTCAAAAGCTATTGTATGATAAACAGCAAGTATAATGGCTCGAACAGGACTATTCTGAAATGCAAGGGCTTGATGACTTAGAGTTCAATATTAGAATGGAAGGGTCGGCTAGCCATCTTAATGGAGAAGGAGAAGGAAGTGCAAGTCCACATCATGTCATGATATTTTGTTCGAAGCATGATGCATATAATTTTTATAATGCATATACAATAAAGAAAGGTTTTGCTATTAGAAAAAGTTGGTTCAGAAAATCAAAAGCTAGTGGAGAATTAATAGCACATAATTTTGTTTGTTATAAAAAGGGACATAAGGACATGAATGACAAATGTTGCTCGGGAAGTGATGTGGGCAGACAACGAGACATCCAAGAGGGTTGTGCTGCAAGGTTTTATGTGGTGCGCAATGAATTAAATGTGTGAGTGGTTGAGAAATTTGTCAAAGAGCATAATCATGTTTTTGCATCATCTGTAAAATCGAAGATGTTAAGATCTCATAGAAAGATATCATTTATATCAAAAGGGTTGCTGAATACCCTCTCAGAATATGACATTCAACCTTCTAAAGTGGCAAATGCTCTTTCAAATATGTCACAGTAAAATATTGAACCTGATCAAGTTATTCACCTTAACAGGACTAGGCGAAAGAATAATATTGATAAGGAATGTATGACGGTAGTACAGTATTTTCAGCAACAAAGTCATAAGTATCTAAATTATTTTTTCTCTTTTGAATTAGATGAAGATCATACAATCAGAAGTGTCGTTTGGGCTGATGGAAGGGCTCGTGAAACATATATGAAGTTTGGAGATGTAGTTGTTTTTGACACCACTTATAGGACTAATAATTTCAACTTGCCTTTTGCATCATTTACTAGAGTAAATCACCACAAGCAATCTACATTGTTTGGGTGTGCTTTACTAGTAGATGAGACAAAAGAAACCTTTCATTGGTTGTTTAGTACATTCCAAACTTGCATGTATGGCAAGAATCCAAAGGCCATTATTACAGATCAAGATCATGCAATATGTGCAGTTATTTCTGAAGTTTTTCCAGATTCTGTACATTGTTATTGTTCTTGG
>JAMKPZ010002040.1:0-48146 GCA_024699675.1 Amphibolis antarctica
ACGATGATGAAACCCTAGAAACCTGACAGCTGCCATCGCAGGCAGGCTAATGAAATCTTAACTACTACACAACTCATACGTACAATCAAGGAAGGTTTCCTTTCTCCCCTTCGCACGATGATGAAACCCTAGAAACCTGACAGCTGCCATCGCAGGCAGGCTAATGAAATCTTAACTACTACACAACTCATACGTACAATCAAGGAAGGTTTCCTTTCTCCCCTTCGCACGATGATGAAACCCTAGAAACCTGACAGCTGCCATCGCAGGCAGGCTAATGAAATCTTAACTACTACACAACTCATACGTACAATCAAGGAAGGTTTCCTTTCTCCCCTTCGCACGATGATGAAACCCTAGAAACCTGACAGCTGCCATCGCAGGCAGGCTAATGAAATCTTAACTACTACACAACTCATACGTACAATCAAGGAAGGTTTCCTTTCTCCCCTTCGCATAAAGAAGGTCAAGGAAACCCCAGAGGTCGCCCAATGTCACAAATTCATCGCAGATTCTCCACACACCCAATCTGAATCAGATCCAGGTGAGTGCAACGTCGAAGGAACAACTTCCCCCCGGAATCAAGAGCGAGCCCTAAATTCCTGGGTACCAAAACAAAATCACTCACAATACCGACGACGGAGGACACAGAAGTACGCCAAACCAATCGGAAAATTACTTTCTTTCTTCCACCTCCCCACAACACCAACGACCAGAGAGACAGATCGAAGAAAAGAAGGGCTGACCTCTTCTTACCAAAAGAAAAAGATCGGAATATCCCCCTTACAACCGGCTGTTTTCCCCGGCGCCGGCTTCGAAATCGAAATCGACCTCCTCGACTATCCAATATCTCCAATCCTTCCACCTTTTTCTACAATCCTTCCTTCCCATATTCAAAGCCCTAGCAATTCTCCGGTCAAAGTCCCCTTGCCGTGATCCGATGGCAACCTTGCCAGCTCCGTTGCAAGCCGACAACGTTCATCAACCACCGCCACTGCTACTACAAAACTACCCTTCGATTTAACCACAAACAGCAAGCCGATAACCGATTCATGACGAGGGCCATTTTGGTCACCATAGATCATCATTTATCTGATATATTTTTATTTTCGTTTCCTTTTTCTAGATTTTTATTTCCTGACCGTAGATTTGAGCTGACCGTTGTTGCTTCTAGACTTCGGACTTGTTCTACATTTATTTTTTTAATTTATTTTAAAGATTACTTTTATTTTTGTTACGTTACGAAAAGAAATACATGAAAGATGTTCTTATCGTCGCGAATTTGAAAATTTCGTAACTTACTGTCATATTTTAGACAGGAGTTTATGTTTGGATGGTGTTAATAAATTTATCAACGAAATTTATTAGGGTTTTGCCTACGTCAAAAACAAATTAATAGTTATTTAATTGGTGACTTCACATTTAAACAAATTCATCGTCGTGACTTCCATTGGAGTCTTCAGTCTTGTTCTACATTATAATAGTTATTTATTGTTGTAAAGTTAATTTTATATAAATTTTCAAACATCATTATAAATCTACGTATATAATTTTTTATTATATTACTTATTATACTAACTCAATTTTATTTATTTTATTATATTCAACTTCAAAATTGACATTTGAGTTTTGCATTTGATAAGTATTTTTTATGATGACAGATTTCAATGTCATTATTCTTTTATTGAAGTAGAAAATACCTGGCAAAGTAGAATGAAACACCAACAGCAAAACAATATAACTGAGTTTTTTTTCCCTTTACAATGAGAACAGATTAAAATCAAGAGGAAAAAGTCCACTTGCTCGGCTTTGACCTTGAAAGATTGACGCCCACCGGTTTCTAAGATGGCAGGTAAATTTCATTTATAATGACGACGTTTTTGCATTCTTCAGACTTCAAATTCTCATCTATCTGTGATCATCAAATTGAAGTACGAGGGTTGTTAGATTAAACAAGATCAATCGCGCTCACATGCATCTGTTCAAGACGCAAGAACAGACTGGTCTTTAGTTGTTATGAGAAGAACTCAAAGTTTGATTGAAGAAGATAAATCACATTGCCAAACTATCAACATAAAGTATGCAGTCCACAAGAAGCACAAGAAAGAGTTCTCACGTTTTGCCGACATTCTACAACAATGTCCCATCTCTATTGATTGATAAGGGCACAAAAGTCAGATTAACACGGAAAATTACATTAAGTCGAACACTGGAATAACGTGGCAAGAGAAGAATAGAGACTGGGTCTTTCACTTTAAGAGCAGAGGTTGGGTATGCACGCACCTGAATCGGAATTCTGCTGCTCCTTCCATATTCGCCCAGTCACACGCAGCTTGAGCTCTTTCCTATCACCGCCTGAAAAGAAAAGTGCCATGTTCCTCTGGATGATGAGGCCATCGTGGCTGTCGCGGACCTTTCGATGGCTATCTCGGATGCTTCGAGGTGTTCCCTCCCATGTCAGCTTCCTACTGTTACCTCCAACCTCAAGGCTGTAACTGTAATTTCTAGCCTCATTCTCATCACCCATAAAGCGGAGGAATGCCATATATACAGGAGCTAGTCCTAGCTGAAATGCTTCAAAATGCAAACAGAAGTACTGCCCGAAACAGTGAAACACCTACATTCAAGAAAATTGGAGTCAAAGAGTCGGTCGGGTCTGCTAGATATCTTGGTTTTTTGGAACTAGAATAAGCATGGATATTACTTGGCTAGGTAAGAAAAAATTCAAGAAGCAAATTACTTGGCTAGGTAAACAACCCTTATATACGTCCTAAATATGCAAAGCTGTCCGACTGGTTTGCTGAAACGGTTTCAGATTCAGCTGGTATATGTGATAAAGATCAAGGAACAAACCTTATTTCCCAATTATTTACGTTGCAGGTGAAATCTTAGGAAAGGGGAAAATGAAGATGAAGGCTATTCCCCAAGAAAGAGGTAATGCTACATTCTTTCCAGGCACCTAGCTAAACGGGAATAATGCGCAAGTACATCCTTCGAAAACCATAGCCTATTTCAATTATACCTCATTAAATTTACTAAAAAATGAATTAAACAGGAAATATAGAGCAGGCATGAAAATGTACAGCATGTTATGTCATATTATCATTGGAAAAAGCAAAGGAAATTCCAGAACCATAAGTTTGGGAACTTACTGTCAGCATCCAAGTTGCATTCTCCACCTCTCTAGGGTTGGATTTCACATATCTATGATTAAATGTGCAACCACTGTGCATGTCTACTTTATGATCGTCCCTTAAGTGGGCAACTAAAAATGGAATATCCCCAATGACAGAACACTCAGATCCTGCATATGGGCAGTTATAAGGCCTGAAATTGCACTGTGCTTCATGCTTGAGCTTGCTATAATATGGAAATATTTCAGGGCAGCCCAATGTGCAGTACTTGCATGGAAGCTCTAATGACTCAGCCATCTTCTCCAGTGCAAGGCATCGAATATCCCCAAGCTCTTGTCTACAAGTTGGACACCGGTTGTGAACCCTTGACTTACAGGTGGAACACAGTGTGTGTCCATTGTGGCACTGCAAAGAAAAAAAGAACATTTTACTGGTGTTAGAACAACTTAGTAAATAAAAAAAAAGCATTATAGTGCAGAAAGCAAATGCTTCAAGGACAAACTCAGAGCTCGTAGCAATAAACTTAAAAAACCCACAACTTATCATCAGAAATACTTTTGGCTGGTTTATATTCCTTTCTAAAATCATTGAATGGAAAAATATCCCTAGAAATATTTTGGCGAGCTGAAGACCGATTTAAAAGAAGAGGGAAGCAAGGAAACATATCATTCAGTGCAGCAACAATGCATTATCATATCGGAAAAGCTCATTTTATCAACGATTGACAGCAATTTTTTCGAATGGCAATCTTGAAGATTGACATTATAACAGAAAATATTGATGCAGCAAAAGTAACAAGTAAAAATCCATTTCAATATCAAGCAACGTTTATCTTCAGCACAAACAAAAAACTGATATTTAACCACCCAAGAAAACCAAACAGAAAACACTGTAAGCCGGATAAAGGGAATCCCCAGCTGAAATATTACAGAGTAAACGGAATCCTGATACAGAAATCCGCGGTCCCGTGTAACTAAAAAAATAAACATCGTTAAATCATTGATACAATGCAGATGTCTATTTTTAATGACACAAACATCAGGATATTTCTAAGCCCTGCAGTACCCATTCACTTAGCATATTGCCATACTTTTAAGAACTTCATCCTCCAACCGTCGAAGTAATTTATCTCCTTCAAGCATCAATTAATATGAACAACATTCGAAAGATACGATTTTGATCACCAATTCCCCCAATAGACCATTTATAAATCCGAACGCGGAACGCCCAAAAAACAAAAGATGGCACATTTCAATACTCCAAAGCATCCCAAGAAATGCCTGTCTCAATACCAAACAAATATGCAAAAAACGCAAACATCGACTTTAATCAACAAAAGCTCCCATCCACCTAATAAAAAAACAAACCACCCAATCGTGAAATCCATTCACTGCCAACCAAACCACACCAACCCCTTCAAAGAAAATATTTTAAAAAAACGACGCAGACCGACGAGTTCCAACTGCCGTTGCGAGGAACCCACCTGGTGGATCGGGGGGTACATGGAGTTGGTACAGACAGGGCACTCGAGCAGCTCGTGCACGCTGGCAGCGGGCGAGATCCCGGGCGTCCGCAGCCCATTCCCGGCCTGGTGCGGCTTGGAGAATGGTCGGTGGAGAAGGGTGACAGTGGAGGAGGCGGACGCGGCATCGTCCTCTTCCTCGACCAACCCGTCGCAGGACGACACGCAATCCAGGCTCTCCAAATCCATCCAGAAGAAGAACACGACAGCACAATCCCAGATCCCTTTCCCCCCTGCCCCTCTGTAATCGTGGCTGAGGAGAGAAACGTACGGAAAGGGAGGCAGGGAGAGAGAGAGAGATAGGGCGACAAGGAGAGCAGGGCAAGAAGAGGACGACGGACGATCGGCGAAAAGGGAAGGGATGCTTCGCTTTGCCTTGCTTTCTATCTTTGCTCTCAGGCCACCGAGAGATGCGAGCGGGGCAGGAGGACAGGAGAATCCAAAAAACTAGGGCGTGTGATTTGGGATCGGCTCTATTTTTCGACGTCTTTATTCAATTCTGATTTAGCCTTTTCGCCAACTTTCTTTTTTTTAAAAAAAGACGTTTGCAATTTCAGTTTGATATTTTAAGAAAATTTAAATAAAATACTTCTTCAATAATATTATCTTTTGAAAGATCTCACCATTTTAAAAAAATATTATTAATTCATAAGAGATATAACTGTGAATTCACAAGTAAAGATTTTTCTAAAAAATACCGTTGTAATTATCTTTTTTAATTAACGTAGAATAATCTGTTGAATCTAAAATACAATATAAATCTCATATTTTTTACGTGGTAGTTCAAACTAATTAACGCCCACGTGCTATTCTCACGGATACCTAATAAAGGAAATTTTTCTTTTACAATCGTAGATTTTTTTTTTCGTCCGTTAATATTAAAAATTTACCCTTAAATTAATTAACAATGAATAAAAAAGATTGATTGTTATATAACTTCAAATTTAGTATCATTTTAACCGATATAAGATTGATTATTCACATAACTTTATTTATATGTTTGAATGCGTGTGAGGTTACTTTAATATCACGTGACAGTGAATTTGAATTTGAACTAGTTTTATACTAGTTAAAATAGAAATTGAATTTAAACTTACGTGATAGTGAATCTCTTTATTTATTATCAAATAACTTTAAGTTAAAATTCAAAAATTAGATTTAAATTTCGGTAAGAATAAGGAAGATCATTGTTTTGATATGTTAATTGTTGAATAAGAAAATTCAACAAATCTTATATATATCATATATACTTCGTAAGACGATAAAGATCGTACTTCAAAGAATGTCAATTTCTTATTCTTTGGAGTTTTTTTTCGATGAATCATATATATTTTGTGAATTTTATCTTATTAAAATTAATTAATTAATATAAAAAAACTTATAAGTGATAATTACACTTATCATTTTCAACGTGTGATTATTTTTTCTAACACGCTTATATACTTACGAGACATTAAGGTATTGTTTGTTTCAATTTTTAAAAATTTTATTTAATATTTAATAAAAAAAGTTTCTGCTCTAATCATTATACATCATTAAATTTTTACTGTAATTTATCAAATATAAAATTAGATTCCTACAGTAAAATATTATTTAAATTATTAAAAATTAACTTATTTATTTTTAAAATAATACTTTCATTTATTACGAAACCTACTTCTACCAGAACTTATTTCACTTAACGTCAATTTCCTTCTTTTGCGAGTCGTCCTACTTCACCGGTTTTTTTTTTAAAAAACATCAAAAAGTATGCATTTCGTAATAATTATAACAAAAAAACAAATCTTTTCAATCGAACAAAACCATGGTATACCATATTGTTTGAAATCATCATACCTTGAGAATTGTGCCACCAAGAATTAGCTCTTAGATTGTCATTTCTAATGAGTAGGTATTTAATTAATAGTGAGTTTGTTTGTATATATAGAATTAAATGAAAAGAAATTGGTAATAATTTATTTGTTAATAATAATTAAATTAGGTAAAAATAAATTTAACATTAAAGTATTTATACACCTATAAAAATTAAATAGATTGAATTAAAAATATGAATGTTTGTGCTAGCTTGTTTAAGTGTTATGTCTGTCTTTAGGTTATCTTTTTTAAGACTCATCCAGTTCGTATAAGTTTTGGTATCAGATCTCAAAGAATTTACTTCAAAAAAAGAATGATTTGATCAGGGGGAACTTATTTCATTTCAAGTTTACTTTAACATTTTGTGCCATCAATGTAGAATTATTAGTCTTGATCATATCTAATAGTTTGCAATAATTTTAACATGGACTCATATATGATTAAAGCTTCTACAAGACCTACGCTTCCTTTGGAAACTATTCTTCAAACTGGTGGGTCACCTCTCTTTGCCCCTAATCAGCTCCATTCTAGATCCATTGGTCATTCTTTTTCATTACCAAATCTTTCCTATTAATGATATTTAGTTAATGTTATTTATTTACATATTACTGTTCATAAAAATCTTTCCTTTCTCCAGTGATTTTTATGACCACCACTTTACACATCCTTCTCACACTTCTAAAATCAATGAAGAATGTGTACATGGTGAATCTGTGTCCCTATTTGACCTACAAATTAAAGAACCATCTTTTCATATTCCTCTGAATTTCACCATATATTGTTCACATGCGAAAGATTATTCGATAGTCTTATATTATTTAAAATGTGAAAATCTCATTCTTTTACTATCAATTGGTTTTAAGTTAAACTTTAACAAAGATTCATATGTGTTCAACTACGTGGATACCAAAAATTTGTTCAATCTTCTGGTCAACACTTTAAACCCAACTGCATTTTCACTTGGACTTTACAATCTGAGTATTGTTGTTATGGAAACAGGTTGGGTTGGCCTTCATAGTTAGGGTACCCCCACCTAGAATACTGCAGCATTTAATCAAAGGTTAATAGACTAATTGGGTTACAGTTATGACGTTCTTGTTTTCTTAATTTTCTTGATGAAGAATTGAAATGAAGAGATTTCCAGAGAAGCATTAAGGTTTATCCTTCAAAATCTATTAGAAAAAAAGTTATAGAATGTTTTAGAAATTGTTGAAAGAGAAAGTTACAAAATATAACTGAAAGTTAGAAAAGAAGAAGAAAAAATACGGAGTTTATAGTAATCACAAAATGTATCAAAAAGTTTGAGAATTTAAGCGAAAGCATCAAGAATTTCATAATTAATGTAATAAAATTTTATTACTTTATTAATAATGTAATAAATAATTTTTTATAAATATTTATTTCAAATTTAAATACTTTGCAGTATTTTTTTTTTTATATTTTAGTACCTGTTTTTCTTTATTGCAGAGAGTAGATGGTGGAGGAAGGTATGTGAAAAGCGCTTTTGATGGCATCGCTTTTCTTAGTATTTTAATAATCTTAAAACTTGTATATTCAATTGAGGAAATAATACTGTGATCTATCTTTTCTTCTAAAATACAACCAAAAAAAAATAAACTATCTTTACTGCAAAGAGTGAGCCACTTTTGGCGCGTGGCATGCCTTGGGCCACTTTTTGTAGGTCCCGTACGTCCGTCGTCTCTACAGTGACAAGGGAGTGGTACTTCTGCAAAAATAGGCCTGAAGTTACCAAAAGAAATCTGAATAATCTGCAAAATTGTATCAGGATTCTGAGGATTAATATTGAACCCCCAGCATGCATAAAAAAATAAAAGAGAAATTAATATGAGAGAATCCTTGAAATCAGCTGGCTGATGACTCCAAGGATAAAAACTCTGCTTCCTTTCATCAAAAAAGGCTGGTGTGAGACAGCATAGAAGTCATGTTAAAATCATACAAGGTGAATCTAGCCACTCTGCTAAGGTACTGATCGAGGGGGTATTTTTTAATAATCTTTACAAGCTTGATGGACCTGAAAATTAATTAATTTTAGGTTTAGATCTGATGATCCTATTCTCTGTGATCATTATTTATTTATAGCTAGGTTGATTTGTTTCTTCCCTTGGGAAGAGGAGATCAAAAAGATTGTGTTTGCTGTTCATCTATTCAAAGTCCCTTGGACGTGATGCCGCCCTACCATCCATCTTTTATTCTAAGCTCTGGACGTTTAATTACCAAAGAGAAAGCCCAAAACCATGTTAATTACAAGGGTGTTTACCGATATATACCATCATATATTGCTCTCATTCGTAACCCTACAAAGCCTGATGATTTAACCTGAAGAATCTGGGATGTGACAGTTAATGTAGCTAAGATTATTCGAAGGAAGATTGATTAATATACTCTAACTACTCAACTAGTATCCCTTTCATAATCTAAATGCATGCCTTTGTCCCATCCAGAAGCATTCCTGCTAATATCATGACTGCAAAAGAAATTTTCCAGACAACCAAGGAGTCTATGCTTAAGGAATTGGCATCCACAAAACCTTTGGGATTTCTCAAGGAATGCTTTAATTAATGGTCGTAGATTTGCTTAATTCATCATGTCTTGTGTTAATAAAAGCCCTAGAGATGCCTCTCTTGTTGTCACCAATGGAGCTCTTTCCACTCTTTAAAGAGGCCCAAGGCAAGTTGCATTTCTTTTTCCTCTCCTTTCTTTCCTGGCCATGAAGTGTTAACAGGAAGATTAGCTTAACTGATTGAATGAAAGTGGTTAGAAACTCATTACCTGTTTAGCAAATTAATATCTCTGGACTCTCATCCACTTGTTACAGAGCCATTTCTCAAGGAATTAATACTTTCCATGAGGATGATACTTAACATCAAAAGTAGAATCAGAAAATCCATATCGGCTCCCATTCTTACTCGATCTCATACCGGTATGTTTAAACTTCAAACTTGATGAAGAGACATGAAGGCCAACAATTAACTAACCCTTGATTGTTCACTCTACTTACAATAACATAAGTTTAATATTACACAGTAATATATACCATACTGAGTTTAGCCAAAGATATGATATTTTTTAATGTAATATAATTAATATTTGATGATTTATTTACTACTTATGTTGATATTTTAATATTATAAATGATTTATATGTCACAATGGTTATTTTAAAGACAAAATTTTAAATAAATATTTATAAAATATTTTACAAAATATTTTAAAATAATCGTCTTATAATATTTTTACTTTTACCATTGCACATCACATTTCAACATTGCATATTACATTTCAGGTTTTATTAAACATTGTTTTGTAATTTTCATCATTGGAGTGGAAAAATTACCCAAGCACTTATTATGAATTGTAGAAAAATGACTTGAAAAGGGGGCAGTTGTTCTTTCAATGAAAAGTAATTATAATATTTAAAGTCGATGTATTTGTTTGATTCTAAATTTTCCTTAAAAAAATTTAGAGGAAAATTAAGAAAACTTTTTCCTTATGATTGTGCGTTAGATTTTCCGAGACTATTTTCCAACTTTGACAACTTTTTTTTAAAAAGAGATTTCTCCATCAATCGACGACGTGATGAGCGATGGTGGACGTGGCATTTTTGGATTTTGTAGTATATTTTTTTATTATAAAATATTAAAATTATTTGATAAATATTACTTATATATTAAAAAATTATAATATACAATTGAAAATGCTTAAATAAACGTTGTCTTATAAATTCTCATCATATTATATAACTTAACTTTGTTTATTTCACTATTCTTAATTTTAAGAAAATTTATATCTTTTCAAAAAAATAAAAAATAGTAAAAATAATAAATTAATTTTTTTATTATTTTTTATATTTTTAAAAGTCATAAATCCTGACTCTTTAAACCGGTCCAGCTGCGTCTTCAGCGATGGTGGGCGTGGCAATAAAAGAAATTACTATATTTATTTTATTTTAATATAATTATTATATATAATTAATATTATATAATAAAAAATTTACCTTATTTTATTAACGGTGCGTGTATTTACGAAAGAGGATGAACACGAGTCAAGGCTTACGTTGGGGATCTGACATTCGTTTCATTTTGTAAAGTTAATTTTATATAAATTTTTATTTAATTAGTATTTATTTAAGTAATAAATTAATGAGAAATGAGATTTACGTTTTTAAGAAATTATATGTTTTATAATATATATTTTTAGATATTTTTAATATTATTTTTTGATGTAAAATATTAAAAATATTTGATAAATTTATTGTACACAGTTATAATATACAATTAAAAATACCTAAATAAACGTTGTCTTAGAAACTCTCTTCGTATTACTTATTATACAACTTTATTTTGTATGTTTCACTACTCCTAAATTTAAGAAGATTTGTATTTTTAGGAAATATGAAAAAGATTAAAAATAATAAAAAATCAAAAATCAAAATATTTACTACGTTTTTCTTTTTTTATACTTCCTAATGACATATAACTTTAACGTTTATATTAAAAAATTATATATAACTTT
This sequence comes from Amphibolis antarctica, assembly GCA_024699675.1. Taxonomy (NCBI): domain Eukaryota; kingdom Viridiplantae; phylum Streptophyta; class Magnoliopsida; order Alismatales; family Cymodoceaceae; genus Amphibolis; species Amphibolis antarctica. The sequence continues at coordinate 11,043 of JAMKPZ010002040.1, forward strand.
AACATTTTATTATTTAAAAAATTATACCAAAAAATGAACCAATGGAAAACAAAATTTTCCAAGGCTTTTGGAGGCGTTCAAGTATTTGGATATAAAATTTGTATTTGAATATGAAACGCATAAATATCTAAACATTAAAATATCAACATACTTTTTATATTCCATTTATTTTATAATTTTTAACTTAAACTTCATCTTCAAAATTCTTTCCAAACGTAACGTCAAACACAATTAACATTTTTACTTTTACCATTGCACGTCACATTTCAATATCTCTAATTAATCACAATGGTTATTAATAAAATGTGTATAGATACCATGCAACTAATGCAAGTAACATGGAATGCAAGAAATTTGTGATTTGTATATATATATATATATTTAAAAAAAGATTGAAGTATTTTACGCAAATATATTGATATATTTGAATTATATAAGTTGATAAATTTTATAACATTGCTTCTATGTTATTACATATATAACCACTTATATTACAGAAAGCTTTTTCATTTTTTTGCCAACTACTTATACAAATGCTTAGAAAACGTATACAAATATCAAGAAAATGATTTTTAAGCTTTTTCATTTTTCCACTTTGTCAACTTTTTTTTGAAAAGAGATCGTTACGGATATAAATAGACCCTAATAAATTGAAAGTACTTGGGACCACTTCGGAAATTAGAAGTATCCGTAAAGAAGTAGTGTTCTTCCTTTGCACGCTTGACTGGCTGACATGTGGTGGTGTCACGATGGTTGGCGTGGCACGACAAGTTAGTGTGCATTTGCATTTACGATAAAATATATAATAATATTAATTTAATTTTATAAATAATAACAATTATTTAATAAATATATTATAATATATAATAAAAAGTATAATTACATAAGAAAACACAGCCGACGATGAACACGAATTATGTTGTACAATTAAAAACCTTTAAACAAACATTACCTTAATAAACTCTCGTTATATTACTTATTATGATTTCATTACTTTTAAGATTATAATTTTGAACTTTGACGTTCAATTTGAAATTATAATTAATTTACCAAAGTATTATCCAGAAATAAAATGTTAGTAACAATAAAGACACCACCGAGCACTGGCCGGACTGCCGGAGGGGGTAAGCTCTTCCAGAACAGAACAAGGAGCAGGTGGTAAGATGGAAGTCTCCGGCGAGGAGCGGCGCCACCACCCCTTGCCTCTCCACACGTACCAGGTCGACCCCTACGTCCGTCTCAACCGTGTCCATGCCGCCATCTACGCCTCTTCCATCTTGGCCCTCTTCTACCATCACTTCCTCCACCTCGTCTCTGCCTCCTCCCACACCCTAACCTCCACTTGCCTCTCCCTCTCCCTCTGTCTATCTGATGCCGTCCTCGCCTTCATGTGGCTCGCCGCTCAGCCCTTCCGCTGGCGCCCAATCCGTCGCCAGGCGTTCCCAGAACGCATTCAAGACAAGGCAAGCCAGACATACATACATGTGTATATATTTGTAGAGAGAGAGAGACAGCTATATATGAATCTTAGTGTGACATGGGCTGATGATGATGATGATGATGGTGGTGGTGAAGGAGTTGCCGAGGCTGGACGTGTTCATATGCACAGCCGACCCGAGGAAGGAGCCACCCATGGTGACGGTGAACACTGCTCTGTCGGCGATGGCGTTCGACTACCCGACGGAGAAGCTGTCGATCTACGTCTCGGACGACGGTGGATCGGAAGTGACGTTGTTTGCGTTCATGGAGGCCGCAAGGTTTGCGAGGCACTGGCTACCGTTTTGCAGGGACAACGACGTCGACGGAAGCTGCTGCAGTCCGGAGGCGTACTTCCGAACCAGGGACGTTGTCCACGGTGAAAAAGTCAGGGTACGTAGCATTTCCGAATTTACTTGGAAAAAGAATGGAGAGGAAGAAATGAATCTCTTCTTGTTGCTTTCCTCTGCAAGATCTTGTACCAAAGGATGAAGGAGAGAGTCGCTGCGGCGACGCAGAAGGGAGGCGTCAACCCGGCCGATCTACTCCTCTCCGAGGAGGAGCGAAGTGCCTTCGACAAATGGACTGCCGGATTCACTCGCCGCCAGCATCCCTCCGTCGTCCAGGTCCCGTGCATCAGGCTTCCTCCCGTCCCTTCGATTCTTTAACATGGATGTTGATGGAAGCAACTCTTTCTTCGGTGGCATGCCTCTTCAGGTTCTGCTGGAAAGCAGGAAGGACGCCGACGACGCCCACCGTCCCATGCCCAACCTCGTCTACGTCTCCAGGGGGAAGAGCAAGTCCTACCCACACCACTTCAAGGCCGGAGCCCTCAACGCTCTGGTACGTAAGCATAAATACAAACACCATGTGGACAACCGGCTAGCCGACCGCTGTGATAATTTAATTCATCTAAAACAACATACCAGGAGGAGTTCGAGCATGTTGTTTTCTACCATTAAAAAATAACGATAGATCAGGCACCAACAGCGATGTTTCTGAATATCTTGCCGGGTTGCAGCTCCGAGTGTCGAGCGTGATGACGGACGCGCCAGTGATCCTCATGTTGGACTGCGACACGATCTCCAACGACCGGGGGAGCCCTAGAAGTGCGCTGTGCTTTCTCCTCGACGAGGCGGAGGCCGGGAGGACCGCGTACGTCCAGTTCCCCCAGCGGTTTCGAGAGACCAGCGGTGGTGACATATACGGCAGCGACGTCAGGCGCCTCTACCTGATCGAACCCCCCGGTATGGACGGGTTTAGTGGCCCAGCCTACTACGGAAGTTGCGCCTTCTTCCGCAGATGTGCGCTGCACGGAGCCCTGCCGTTGGGTTATCCGGATAACGATACCATCAGCTCGGCGGAGGTGGTGGGCAGAGCTCACAGGATGGCCGAAGCAAGCTACGAAGAAGGTACCAAGTGGGGTTCGACGGTGAGTGCCTTACATCCCGTATTCCTAATCCAAAAGCACGTTGTCGGTTGTTGATAAATATTTGTGGATCGGCAGGAAGGGTTTCGATACGGGTCGCTGGTGGAGGACTACTACATGGGTTACCTCCTACACTGCGAAGGCTGGAGGTCCGTGTTCTACGAGCCTCAGAGACCGGCATTCCTAGGGCACGTGCCGACGACACTCCAGGACGCGCTCGATCAGCTGAAGCGCTGGTGCGTCGGACTCCTGGAGGTCGCCTTCTCCGACCACTGCCCCGTCACCTTCGGCGCTAAGCACGCCCCCCTCCCGATGGCCATGTGCTACACTCACTACGCCTTCTGGGGAGCTTGGTCCATCCCCATCATCTCCTACGGCCTCATCCCGCAGGTAGCACTAGCCCACCAACTCACCCTGGCGTTCCCAAAGCTATCCGATCCGTGGATCCTCCTGTACCTCTACCTGGTGCTGGCCGCCTACGCCCAGAACCTCGTGGAGTTCCTCAGAGCAGGAGGAAGCATGGGGTCGTGGTGGAACGACCAGAGGATGTGGCTGATCAGAGGCGTCACGTGTTTCCCGCTAGGGATTCTGGAGTACGCAAGCGGGAACCTGGGCATGGTACCGTCCGCCGGCTTCAACGTCACCGCGAAGGGAGGGGGAGACGACGGGAGAAGGAAGAGGCATGAGGCGGGGACGTTCGATCTTGGAGTCGACTCGCCCTTCATGGTGTCGCTTGGCGTGTTCGCGACGGTGAGCCTCGCGTCCTTCGCTGTCGGCCTCGCAAGGGCCGCCACCGACTACGGCTCCTGCGTTGGGGATTTCGCTCTGCAGCTGCTCCTGTCCGGCTTCGTGGTCGTGAATTGCCGGCCGATCTACGGGGCCATGCTGCTGAGGAGGGACGACGGGAGGATGCCGCGGAAATGCGTTAAGCTGTCGCTCGTGCTCACCGCGCTACTCTTCCTTGCCACCTACCTCGCGTTTGACACATGAGACGGGGGTGGTCCACTTTTCAAAAGCTTTCTGCATCAATTCTCGTGGTGTGCACTGAATCGTATATACACCATAAATAATTGGTGACCAGAGGATGTTGCATCAATTCCAGTTAACGAACAAAGATTGTCCGTCGTATTAGCGAATAAAATTTAAAATTATCATACCATAAATAATTTACAGAGAGATGTTCAATTGTAAATTAGAATTGGTCGAGATAATCTCTCCTGAGTTGGGGCGAAGAGGATGATCCGCGCACTCCAATTCTATCCTCACATGGAGAGGTTTCATAAGGGCAAGACCCCTCATATTGCCAACAGATTCCAGCAACCTTGTGGACTTTCCCGGTTTAAATAACCTCCTCGCCAGGGAGTCTGAACGGTCAGGGCTATCTTCATCAAGTTTTAAATATAGTACGGTTGAAACAATTACCTGCATGACAAAGATGTAGCAGTGTCTTACAAAGACGACCAAGACGATAAAAAAAGGTACCGAGTATATACAATACAAGATGACAGGTCGCATGACCAGAACGGGCAATGCATAATTGAAAACGCAATGGCCAATCCAAGGTTACACAACGCTTAACTGCTATATGGTCGATCGCCCAAGTACAGAATCAACAATAGTTTAGCCTTTCGAAAAAAGGGCAACCAAACAGGATCAAAAGATTACCAAGAACGAGGACATTGAATCCCAGTATCCTACCTCTCTTGAGCGATACCACATGTGAAGATCATGTTCCAAAAAAAAAAAAAAAAAAAAAAAACATAAACAGAAAATGACCAACACAACACTACAAAAATCTGAACAATATAACAGGAACAAGTACCAGTTTCAAACAAATAATAATAATAACAAGAGAAATAAGTATATGGAAAAATTATCGGTAAGGATATAATATCACTCAACTAATATTTTATATTTTATTTCACTATATTCATGTTTGCTAAACTTTCATTTAAATAGATAACAAGCAGAAAATATAATAAATTGAAAAAAGAAGAAGAACAAGCTGTAAAATGAGTAAAGATTATTCTGAAAATGGTAATGTCAAATTACCTCACTGGTTCCTGGACTAGTATTGACAACAGATTTAATGCGCACCATGTTCTCGTCCCCATGATTCGAGGTTGGACCTACATCTTCCTGATGAGCACTTGTACGCTCGTTAGGGTTTGAAAAAGCAAGATTATCCAACTCATCATACCATTGCTGTGCTACACCAACCTTCACATCAGAATACAAGGAACATTATTTTTTGGAGAACAGGGAAAATCTCTTTATAAAGAATAATGTTCATCCAAAGCAGAGCTAACTGAGGAGCTTAGAAAGAAAGAAGAGAAAATGCATAAAAAGATGGGTCAAGAAGATAACAAAGCCTCTTCCCACCAAAAAAATGTAAAGAAAACAAAAAGGCCTAGTTCCTGTGCCCAAAGCCCGTTAGCCCAACAATGCTTACGTTGGAAAACAGATGCATTCCATTGCAACCAAATCGTCACCCAAACAGCATGCATCATCAACAGTAACCTTTGCTTAGCCAAAGAGACTTTTCCTTGAAAAAACCTAGAAATGGAGGAGATGAACTCAAAAGTCATTCAACCAAGAATCACCTTATCAATCAGCTCAACTTATTAGTTGCAACAGATCACCTGAAGCTGTCCAGATGTCACTCAAGATTCAACATTGGATGTAATTAACATAAAAACTTGGAACCAGAGTTACTCCCATTTGATGGATGTACTGATCCCAATGATAAGACTACACTCTTGAGCAAACCTTAGTGTTTCATCAAGTTAACCTTGGAGAATGGGTGACTGGCTGCAGTTGACATGAGAGGAGTTGTGGCAAACTGATTCAAGACTTTAAGGGAAAGGACAATTTTGATTGTGGAGAAATTGTCAAAGCCTTAATATCTAGAATTGGAGATCAGCTCATAATGATTGTCAGGAGCTGTTCAAACTGAAGAAACATTTGATAATCTTGTTACAAGAACAGCTGGATTAAGTGAATCATCCTCAATCTCCGGGTTTATTTGGGGAACTTATAGATGAGTTTTGTCTTAATGTATGCTGGAGGAAATAATGTATTAAGATTTTTACGCATGCGTGAGTTTAGTCTGATATTGGTTATCATTACATTTATCCTTTTTTGTAACTTATATTTATAGAGACATTGTTATGCTAATGATATACTTCTAACAATTTCTCTTGTTTTCAACATAATATCAGAGCATATGTTTTCAGAGTCCAAAAGTGTGAGAAATCTTGAAAGGAAGCAGGGAAATCCTAGCTATTACCCTCCTCCAAACCACTACTACACTCCACTCCCGTTTTCCCTACACTTCCTATCGTTAATTCACCCGTTACCACCATTGACACCCACTATCTCTCCTCCCCACCTTTGTTGCAGCTACTACATTCACCCCTCTCCACTGCTCCTCTTTCTGCATTCCCCTCAAACGATTTGTTGCTGCTAAATATCAAAACAAGAGGCCACCTCATTCCCCCACGTTGCCACTATCTTTGCTCACCAAAGTGAAGCGTGTGAATTACTCCAAAAATGAATGTGGAGCAGGATGCTTTGCTACTGCTCTATGCCAATCTCAAGATCGGAACTGCTAGTCTACTCATCTGTGACTGGTCCAACAAACCTCCCATCGTAAGCCACTCATCCAACCTGTTGTCACCCAACCAAGACTGTACATGAGTTGCTCTGTGTTCCTTACAACTGGCCATTGCATTATCTCAAGACAAGTATCGAAGAACCTCCACAGACTCATTTCTGGAGGTTGCAGAGGCATGATAGATAGACGAAAGTGGAGAAAGAGAAGAAAAGGGAAAGAAAATAGAAAGGAGGAAAGAATGGAAAAAAGAAAAACAATGACAGAAAAAGAGGAAAAAAGAAAAGGAGAGGAAAAAAGAAAAGGAGAGAGAAAAAAGGAAAGATAAGAAGAGGAGACAAAAAAGAGAAAAATGAGTTAAAAAAATTTTAAAAAATGGAAACAATAAAAAAAAACATTTTGAGGATAGATCATATCTACTACCTGTTTTACTATCTCTAAATGATTGAAGATTTTCTACTATTATTGCCTTTACATGAGTAGAGGTTTTTTATTGTTGCAATCTCCTTATGGTCAGAGGTTCTTTATTATTATCTTTTGCTGCTATGACAAGAATTAGTTTTTATGTCTCTCTATATATTTATTATATTTAAATTGTAATTGAATCTTTTGTACTACTAAGTCTATTGCAACTTGAATGTTTCAACTTGAGAGTAAGTGTTAAAAGGAGAATGTATTACGATTTTTATGTGGACGTAGGTTTAGTCTTTGTAACTTCTATTTATAGAGACATTGTTATCCTAATGACATACAACATCCATCTATTTCTTTTGTTTTGAACAATGTGAAATGCTTCCAGCCAGGTCATTATCTATGGCTATTTCCTTGGCCAAAAGCTACAAGGGTCCAGAGAAGATGGTAACAAAAAGACTCCAGCTGAAATCCAACAATGAACGATTACAGGAAGAGTTTACGTAGCCCAAGTGCAGTGACTAGCTCGAGAGCGATGGAGCAATCCAGCAGAGCATTTGTGAAGATCATACCAGATTTCAAATATTTACCAACCACCAGATTATAACCTTCCGAAGAAAAGAACAAGGCTTGTGTTCATGGAATATCAGATTAATCCAGATCAGCAAAAGCTTGATCTGGATCAGTTTTCTGGCTAGGGAATATGAAACTTGCTTGTATTTCAAGTTGTAAAGGCTTTGGGTCGGAACCGGATTGGGTTTTGGACCTGGATATTCAGATGAGACAATCCTTTCATTTTCTTTTGTTGTGCTTAGCCACAAACTAACGCCTTTTAAAGAGAATGCTCAATACTGTGCACATAACGTACACCTTCACTTTGCTATGACCAGATCCAGATTCCCCTCTCTTCTACTCTTCTGCCACGGATCTACTATTAGATGGTTGGATCTTGCTATATTTCAGCTTGATCTTCAAGGAAAGTGGTGATCTTCCCTCCAATGGTGTTTTCCTCTCAATTGGTCTTCATCCAAGCTCTTAGCTTGGTTTTTTTTCTTCTAGTATTGAGATATTTTCTATTCTATCTCTCATACATTGTTCTTTTAGGTAGATCTAGACTAGATTTATGTTTCTTTTGCAATTTTTGAATTTATGCCTATGTTCAATCAGAACTATATCAATACGCAAAAAGGGATTGGGAGTATCAAGCTCAATCCTCATAAATAGCTTTGTCAATGGTCTCTTCTTCTACAATGGCTGTTTAGTCAGTTTTGATGTTCCTGGCCAACATGACTTGGTATTGTTTAACTACTCTTCCACTGGGAGACCTTCTGATTACAAAAGGACTGGCACACATAAGAGTCAGCAGTGTATCGGAAAGGCTGGCTTAAGGACATTAAAAAATGTATCAGGGAGTGTGATGTATGTCAGAGAATTAAACATTATAAAACCCATCCTGAAGGAATATTACCGCCTCTACCAACAAACTCAGATATCAGATGGCTATTGGATTGGTTTGAGCATGCATTTTGCGTGCATTTGGTTACCATATTCTAAAGGAAAGATATTGATAGTTGTTGACATACTTACAAAATACGCCCATTTCATGGGGCTTGAGCATACTAATACCACAAGTGATGTAGCAAAGGTGATTGTAGAAGGGATTGCCAAGAACCATAAATAGTGACCAAGATAGCATCTTAACAAGTTCTTTTTGGCAAAAGCACTGAAGTTGGAGGGCCCTGAAAGCATCAGCCAAGCTGAAGTAACTAACAAGATTTTGAGACTTATCTATGTATGATGCTTTGTGTATTATCATATCAGCAGCACAGGTGGATGGAATGGCTCCCGTGGACCAAGTATTTGTACAACACCAGCTTACAAGGTTTTACTAAAATTACCCTCTACAAGCTTTGTTTGGGCATGTTCCACCTAATCAAACTCCTACTGAGTCCACACTGTCCCTCAATTCACACCAGGACAGACTTACTTTCAAGAGCCATACCAGCTTCCTAATCATACGACCAATTTGAAGAGCATTACTATTGACGCATGCCTATGGGAATTTTTTGTGCAAAAGGAATTGAACTTGAGAAAAAACTTATTAATATGTTCTAATTACCTTATCTTCGGATTCTACAATCTCCAAGTCCGTGATTTCTACGGCAGATCCTCTTGCTTGGCGCATGATACATTCTTCATTGACTGGTGCAACCAACGTGGAGCCCTCAGGGATATGAATATTCACCCATATGTCACACCTTCCTGTAATCAGAAAAGATTGAAGTAAACGATAAACAATATGATCTTTTTTTTTGAAAGGATACCATGACTACCAATGTTTTCAAGAAATCATTCAGAAATTTTGACCTGGAATCTAACATAAAGGGAATAACAACTATAATTCTGAATATCATGATTAAAAAGGAGCAACTTTGCTGGAGTCAACAATCGGGAGGAGACTTACCAAAAAAAGAGATGGGTAGAGAGAGATGGTGGGGGAAGAGGAACTAGATGGCTAGTGAGAATAGATCAAACTCCGTAGATGCAGGATGGAGGAAAGGGAAGGAAGAGGACGTAGATTATACCCAATAAGTTACATGGGAGGATGGCATTGTGGGAAATGAAGGAAAGCAATTTGGAGTGGAGGTAGAAGGTGAGGAACAAAGGAGACAAGAAATACACGGGATAAAAAGATTATTTAAAAAAAATAAAATAGTCCTATCCATTGATTTTATTTTAATAAATCAACATTGACCCTTGATTTTAAACACCAGGAAGTGTTTCCTTGTGATGACGCCAGAAACGCTTTCCTGGATTAAAAATCATTAATCCAAACAAAACTCCTTATAAGAGCAAATGATACGCTCACACACCTGAAGGGAACCATTCATAAAGCAACTCAAACAATAAATATCAAGGTACCATTTCTTCCACTTCAATGTTCCTTAAGAAAAAATTTCCACTATTCCAGGCACATAACCCTTCTCTCCATTACCCTGCTGATACCATGGTGCAAAATATTCGTTTGTGGGGCCAAAGTTAGATAGGAAACCGACATTTAAGATCATACTTTTGATATGACAACAAATTATTTGTACCTTTGCACTCCAAAAATATAGTTTTAAAATATAAATATCTTTAATTATTCTTTAAAATCTATTAGTCTATTAGCATTGACTTGACAAAGTATGAATGAACAGAATTTGTAGCTGGAAGTAGACTAGGTGCTGCAGATGAGTATCCTCTATAGTCCACAAACATTGATTTGACAAAAAGAACGAATGAACAGTGTATTACCTGGAAGTAGTCTAAAGTGTTGCAGATGAACATCCTCAACTCCATATGCATTGATACTGTCAATTTAGTAGATACTTAAGGACCAAAATATAAAGTTCCCAACTTTTAACATAACAAAATACATAGCACCAACCTTGGTATAACTCCCTCAGCTTGACAGGCCAGCCAATATGGCATCCCAAGCTTTTGCAAGTCTGAGAACTGAATATCTGTAATATTTCCAGATACCTTGTTGCATTTTATTACCTTCTGGCCAGCTTCAAAGAATAATATAAAATACAATTTAAATTAGCATCTTACTTTAGATAGTCACCTTACTTTAAAAGAAAAACTATTCACAAATACCTGTATCACAAAATATATGGTAGTTGTTCAACTCTGCAGTGGTTGATATCAATTCAGCAAATTGAAAATCATCTAGTGAACCACAAGCGTTAAGTTTTGGAGAAGACCGGTTTGCAAGAATCTCTCTCAGAGGAGAAACCTTTGCATACATCAGTTCTTTGTAAGCCTCCACTACTTTTGAAAATCCTTTATAAAGCATAAGGGTTAAACTCAGATAATTTTGACTAAAAAATGAAACATAAGAAAAAAGGTAAATACTACTAACCCCTAATACCGCTCTTGATGTGTCCTGTTTCCTTGCTCAAAATCCACGAAGATTCCAAACTGCAGATTCAAGTAGACATTTTCTTTTGAGAAGATTCAGGTGAACATAATCAAAGGATACTATCTTATCAAACAAAAAATCAAAGGATACTATCAGAAATTAAAAAGAACATATATCACAGTAGCAGAACTTGTAAGATTCCATCCAAATTCAAAAAAATTATTACAGGTACAAATGATTTTTTTATAAATTGGAAGGAAATTTCCTTAAAACCAAGTCAAAACAAGGTTGGTTACAGCAATAACCAGAAAATCAGAAAATGTTAAAAAAAGGTTAAAGAAGGTTTCCACACACACAACAGCATGGAATGTGGAGAAGAAAGCCTAAGCTAGACTGGAAGCCACAAATGAATATTCAGAATTTGCTGTCCCCTGCAATCATCGTCATTGGGCACACTGCAGAGAGCACACCTTCCTGCCAAGTATTCCACAGACACAACAGCATGGAATGTGGAGAAGAAAGCCTAAGCTAGACTGGAAGCCACAAATGAATATTCAGAATATGCTGTCCCCTGGAATCATCGTCATTGGGCACACTGCAGAGAGCACACCTTCCTGCCAAGTATTCCACTCCAAAACATGATTATGAAAGATTCTTCAATTTCTTTCCAGACACCTATCTCACCAAATGGCCAACAGAGGAACACTAAAAAAATCCAAACCCTCTTGTGGATACCAGAAGGCCTGGACTAGCTCGGCACCTCACAGAAATTGTCCATATACAAATCCACTTTGATACTACACATCAGCAAGGAATACTACAAAACGTATATCAAAGGACATCCAAATCTGTCAGAGACTTTTTCCAGGATTAATTTCAATAAAAACCTTGACTTGTCACCATCTGGACTCTACATTCCACTGCCACAAGAAACTATCAACGACCTGCATGCCAAGTGAATTTAAAGATCAAACCAACCCACTCTGGAATGATTTATGCGACTATTGGTTAGTCAAAGAGCTAAGTCAATTATTTACTCAAATCATGGTTCAACCATACAAAAATCATGGTCTAACCATAAAAAACCTGTGGTTTATACAAAGTGGTTATACCACTAGTTTGGTTTTTGAAAACATTGTTTTCTACAATTCACATTAGAAAACTGATTATCTACTGTCAAAATCAGAAAAGAGGTTCAAGTCATTTGAACAAAAGTAGTTGGCTAGATCATGACCATTTTGTAGATACCAATGAAGCTATAGGTCAAAAGTCATCAATATCCAAAACCCCGGCCTTTTGGAAATGAACAAGATGAAGATCTAGTTGGGTACCCAATTTCACTGCTATCAGTATGAAAATCTTTCATTATTTGCAAGATATCAAATTTGAAAACAACCCAATATTTCTCAAAAATCTGTCCCGATGGAACATCCATCTTCTATAAACTAACTGAACTTCAGACATGACAGATCCAATGTTACAAGTACCTTAACCTGTAAGTGCTCAGCAAAGAAGTCTGCAATGGTGTCTCTGTTCTGATTGTTGGTAGTTTTTGATTCCTCATTGATCAAAATGGTCATGATCTGATCAGATTTTCCCCCATCCAACCTGAAATCACAATACAAGAACCTAGTATTTCTGCCTTCTTCCTTGGTCAATGCAAACGATCTTTGTCTCCAAGCAATCTCATCCCTCTTAACCCATTCTTCCAATTCAAAGTTATGCACATCTCTACATGATCTTTCAGAAGGCATGATACCTACCCCAATTTCTCCTCTCCTGTCATTGACTCTTAACTTGTTGATGCCCCCTTGGATTTTATTGGTTTTATACCCCATCCAGCCAACCACCAACCTCATCAGTGCTACTTTAGTTAATGTTGCCTTTAAGCTTTTCAACTTGGCACAAAACATTGTGTAGATCCTAATCTTTCCAGGAAACTCAGTTGAGCATCGTCCTGCATTTCAGACCAACAACCCTTGAGACAACATTCAAAGCCATCCACATCACACCAAATAGCGTCAAATTTAGACAGATAAAGACCCTAATCAGCCTCCTGTTCAGAAAGAGTAAGAGTAAAAGCAGTCTATTATGATCACGAGTAATTCTCCAAGGGCACAAAATAGAGAAGTCGGAATGCAACTGCTAAGAAGGAAGAAGATAGGTGGAAGATGGATGATCATTAATCAAACATAATCCCTCTATTTATAGAAGGTACATAAGGACAACTGACATAGCTTAGACTCTAACAGTAACATCTCCCAATCAACAGACAATGCTTTAGCTAGCCACATTGGGAGACTCCCAAAGATATCCATTAGACCACATCAACTAACAACCTGCAAGTGGCAATGGAATCCATTATAACTCCTAGAAGACGTAATTGAATTCTAACATACCCACTGTAATTATTAAGGGTAAGATGATTACACAAATATTATAAGAAATCACAAAAAATAAATTGCAGGTATGACGAAGTGAAAAATGAAAACCAAATAGAAAGAGAAACAGATATGAAGCGTCTAGCTGCCACATATTCTGGATTAAGATGGATGTTCTAGAGGAGAAATTTGTTCCAAACTAGCCATAAGTTTTGATGATTTATCTTTTGTAGAAAAATTAAATTGTACACTTGTAACAGTAAACTAAAAAGTTACATTTAATACGATTTATGCAACCATAAAATCAAGTAATTGTTCATAATATAGCCTAAAAATCACAACTACATAGACAAAATCAGAAATCAGCATAAAATTCCCCTAAAATGAGAATTTTTAACTGTCTAAGTGTTTATAACAATAGTCAAGCATTTTTATGTGCGAAGCAAGCAAAGAATTCAACTATGATTTCATGTCAGACTTTGGTGAGATGAAAATTGTGTCAAATGGCATTCATCAGTAAAATTTGGACATATCAGTGTCATGTTAATGAAAACATGAATAAGAAAATCACCTTGTGTCAACATTGGTTTCAATGTCATTAGAAAAAGTTGAAAAACCAATAATGTCAACGAAATCTCAACATATATTGATATTTTATTCCATCAAGAAGGTTCAGTAGTAATCTACACTAGAAATACAAAACTATGCAAATTAAGTAGGAACGTTTACCTGTGATTGAAGACCAGAAGGTCATTTTCACCCAACATCATCAGATGCCATGGAAAGTAAATGGAGTCTGGATCAAGATCTTTTGTATCTTGAGATATTCCCCTTTTCATACCAATTCTATCCATAATCCAGTTCCATATACCTCCGTCTTTTTTCTCATACATCGGGTATATTGTCTCTACAACTCTTCTCTTCAAGTCAGCTCTTCTTATTGCATGATTCTATACAAAGCAAATGGAATAGAAACAGTATAAGAAGAAATAAAATGTTCAAGTAGAAAAAGAAAATTGATGGAAACATGTGTATCAGATAAATTTATGGTTGCAGCTACTAGAGATAAGCCATCAAGCAACATGGGTAAGGATAAAATATCTATTAGAATAATCTTACATTGATAAATGTAGAAATTGAACTAAGCCTAATATATAAAGAACCATTTTACTCATTATCAATTAGTTTTGAAATAGAATTTCAATATAATATTAAAGTTAGTTCACACACATTTACCTCAAAACATTTGTAGATATAAAAATAAGTCATAAGGGATAGTGTCAGAATATTTCTACGTTGATAAATATAAAGATTGAACAAGACTTAATATATAAAGAAACTCTTATACTTATTGTTAATTGATTTTAAAATGAAATTTCAATAATATCACTCTATCCTTCCATTAGCATGGAAACCATACAACCTAGAAAAATTTTCAAGGTGAAAGGCAATGTTAGGGCAATACCTAGGAAAACAAAGAGGCGAGACAACGAACCTCATCAAAGAAACACAAGAAGTTACGAAATTTAATAAATAAATAAATTAATCAAGCATTCAATTATTCATGTAAATTGAAATTGATCAAACATGAATATAATCAAGAAAAATACAAACATCGTACCAATAATTCAGGAATTAATTGGAAACCCTTAATAATTATTTTTTTTCTACAATTGTCTATAGGTAGATATGCATAAAATGACTCTGATACCATGTTGAAATTTTATCTCAAAATCTATTTACAATGAGTGGAAGGGTTTTTAATATATTACACCTAATTCATTTTCTACATTTATCAATGTGAGACTATTCTAATAGTTCACAAAAATTAAAAGTACAAGTATACTAGTCTACCATAGCAGAAAGTAGCAAAATTCCCTGATATGCCTCCATTTTATGGGTTGACAATATAATAAACACCAATTTATTGTTTTTGACACTGTTTCAAACAAAATTTCAAGTCATATTGATTGGATTAACTGAAACCCAACATTTTTATTGAAGAAAACAGTAGTATTGCATGAAATGGTTGAAATATCAAACGAAAAAAAATTCATATGGAAGGAGGCCCTTCGCTGTTGAGCCTCTCCTCCCTTATCAATGGTTAGCCTCCTCTTTTCCCTCCTCCCTCTAAAACTTCTCCAAGGAATTTTGCCCAAAAAAAGTTATCTCTACTTGGGACGGTTGAACCCTCTACAAGCCTTATTTTTCAGAACTTTAAGGTATGTATTTGTATCTATTCCTCTTGTTCAAATTTGGAAGATGCTTATCTAGCTAGGATCTAAGATTATTTTGATTAGTTACATTTTTGCAACTATCTTTTTTTACAGAGTTTTCCAGATATTTTTGGAACTTTTGTCTTTACATGTTATGGATGAAATTCAATACAAGCTGCCCATGTTAGGTTAGCTATAACGCCTAGAAGGCTATTTAAGTAAAATCCATATTTTTCACAATCTTTTTTTAGAGATTTTTATTTTTATTTTGAATTATTGTATTTTGTAGGTGAAATTCAATATATCTTGCCCATGACAGGTTAGATTAAATGCTATTATTTAGGCTGGATACATAATTTTTCGTAATTATTGAATTTTTTGAGAATTTTATCAATGTTTTTCGGAAATACTGCATTTCTAGACGAAATTGAATAGATATTGCCCTTGTTTAGTTCCATGACATAGATTTAATATGATTCCCAAAGCACTTAATATGGAACTGAGGTTTTATAATATTAGTACGCTATAATTTATTTTTCTACAATTATTTTTTAATTTTATATTTATTTTCCATGATGTGAACATTAAATTTGATTGTATGTGACATTTTAATAATTATAATTTCCTATTAATATGACCAAGTGGTTTTACATGTCTATTATGATTCGTTTTATCTTAATCCTAGAGTTCAAGTCAAATTTCAAGATTTTACAATTGAATTTTGGCATTTCCATGATTTTGCACTGTTCCCGAAGAAATTCCCACAAATACTTTGTCACTTTTTCCCATACGATTGATGCTAAACACAAAAATGATACTGAATATCAAGGTTATTAAGGCACCTAAGTGGTAGCACTAGATGCCTTGAGCACCTAGGCACCTATATTAATATTTATTTTTAAAAAAAATATGTATATGTATAATTAATTATAGATATTCATGCATATTAACAATTAAAAATACATAAATAAAAATGTGTAAAAAATAACAATATGATATTTAAAAGCCACACAACTTATAAATTAACTTGTGATAAAATTCAATACTCAATACGAAAATTATGTCCTTGTATGAAATTTATCAAAGCACTTGTATTCACATTTATAAAGTATTATTTTAATGTTGCTGTTGAAGTTGTTCATTTAAAAGATTTTCTCGACTTTCTTTGCTACACACAAACAACACTTAAAATAGATTTTTCTAAATTTCTCTATAGTGCAAAAATAGAATTAAAAGTTCTGAATTTCTAGAATTTTTATTTCTTGAAAGTTCTAATTTTCTTTTCTTCCATTTTCTAATTTTTTGTTGCACACAAACAAGCCCTTAGTTAAAAAATTTTAAATTATTTTAGCATTACCATTTTTCAAACTTTAGTTTCACAATTTTATATGTTTTAGTTCTATTATTATAATTTTTCGTTTTAGTTTTACACTTACATTTTAGATCTAATTTTCAATTCTTCAATAAGCAAATCACTGTCATTACATAGTATTAATACAGACTCTAGCCACTTATGACAAACAAAGAATGTCTTACACATACAAGATACATAAAATGACAAGACAAAAGATGAAAATCACTATAAAAAGTCACTAAAACTCCCAAAGTAGGATTGCATACCACGATCCTCCCCTCTGGAATCACATTTTGCAATCCCGACTAGGATTAAGGTTGTGTTTCCTGATTTCAATCAGATTGCATGAAGGGGTGGAAAGGCAACAATCCAACAGACAATTAACAAATACAGCTGTACAATTAGGATCAGAAGATTGATTTTTATTTTAAAGTACTAGAAAGGTTAAATAAATGAATTTAAATATCAGCAGCAACATTAGGATCACAACAAAAATCTAACGGATAAAAATGACTTTACTTCAAAATAACATAATAAGATAGGCAGGTAGGTAGATATTAGAGTCATGTTATTTATTAGATTATTGATGTCCATTTATGTTAGGATATTTATAATACACCATATATATGTAATCATCTCTCATTAATGGAATATTTCTCTCAAATCTCACACCATATCAAAAAAATTACTGATTTTTAGAATTTGGCAAAATTACTGTAAATCTCCAAATGCATGCAGATGAAAGCCCCCCCTCTACAACAGGTATTCCATGGGAACTTCATGCTAAATCCATCAAGCCAAAAACTAGACCTTGGTGAAAATCCAGCTTCTTCAATATGTTCTTAAGCCTTTTACACCTTACTCCACCATATGCCAACACCTGATAGCGACTCCTTTGTCACTCCATTACCTCGCCTATGAAGTGTTGTGAACAAAAATGAGTGAAGCATGAGTATAAAATTGAGAAAGAAGCCAAACAAGATCTTAAGATTCTAAATCAATCAGATTCCTTTGAAAATAAACATCCCACACTATCCCCACCTCAAACCACCGAGACACTAAACTGCACTCACCAGATTGGAAGATGCAATAGATAACAACCCTAAAAACACAGAGACCAAAAGGGTATCACCCAACTATGCATCCCACTAAAAGCTTATAACTCTCCCATTACTCGTCACTAGCCATATTCCACAGCTAATCACCTTGCATTACCAACCACACCTATCACCAGAGTTGGAGGAAGGCCCAAACTGCAAAGCCTACCGTCACATAAAACCAATGTTAAGATCATATGTTATCTATTTACCTACACTAAATGTGCATATAAACAGTTACATTCACACCCACATGAACATTTCTACTAACAAACTATAATATAGAACATGTATCTTATGAATAAAGATGTAATTAGTAAAGTAGAAGACAAACAAACCAGTTACATAATCTAACCAAATGAGGGTTTATATTCAATTTTTCTGAAGATAAATAGGATGATTTTCATTCAAAAATAGGTTCATATTCAGTTTTTGATAAATTTATGCCTTAATATAGTAATTTAATCAAAAAAAATACCTCAGAATCTGCAAAATACAAGCAATCTTCATCAGCATGATGAACAGATCCAGCAGGACGTAACAACTCAGCAAATTCAAATCCACCATCTTCAAATCCTGAAGAGGAGCCTATCTAACAAGGATATGGAAAAAAATTCGAAGTCATAACACCTTAGATTGAATCTGATGAATGAACTAAGATACTATGTTAATAAAATGTACAACAATCCTTGGCACATCCTTTATGAAAGCACAGAAAAATTGACATCTGAGAGAAATCTATTGTTGTGAATTGATTACCTAATCTTAAAAATAGTTGCACAAAATTTCTTGGTTCTTAAAAAAAGGCAAATTGAACTCAGAGGATCTTCATACACTATTGTCAGAAAAGTACTACTCATACTTCATATAACATGAAATTTCCGAAACATATTGCTTTCCTAAAGCTAGCCTATCAAGAAAGCATTCGTATAGATAAAGAGGAACTGACATTTTGCAAATTTGATGAGATGCTAGCTAGAAGAACATCATTCAAGGTATCTGGGTCTATCTCCTCACATACAAATACCTAAGAAGATGACTGACATTTCCTTTGGGACAATTTTGAAAGAAAACTAGAGGATTAGATGTCAAAATTTCTTGGCTTATTGGAAGACTCATCTTAGTCAAGAGTGACCCAACAAATCTCCCTCTTTTTCACATGCACATTATTTTCCTGAAACTGGAATGATTGATATCTTAGAAAAGAAGATGAAAAATGGTTTTGGGAAGGACCTAGGGAACAATACCTGATGCATCTGTTCATCCGAGGCAAGGTTGGGTAAACCTTGCAGAAACAGGAAACTGGGTATCAGAAAGCCAAGAAATTTCAATAAAGCAAGCCTATTGAAATGGCTATGGAAGAGGGAAATCTGCATGAAACTACTACAGGTTCAATTTGCCAATGCAAATTATGTTGTGCTTAGCCTGATTTTCACAGGAGGGAAAATAGTGAATTTTATGGAAAGGTGTTCAGACTTCAGAAGATGATTGCATTCTATGGAAACTTCACTCTTGCATCGGGGTCTTCTATCATTTTCTGGCACAATCTTTGGAAAATAGATAACAGCAAAGATTTTATAAAGCAATTGAATTTAATTCTGAAAAAGAATGAGTGTGCCAAGTCAATGTAGACAAAATTGAGAATCATTGTGTGGCACTTACACTCTCACCATAACATTTGGTATCAGGAAACAAAAGATGTCTTGCAACTTCTGAGTTCTAATGCAAATGCAACAATTATGAAGACAAACCTAGATGAAACCTAGAACAATGTAGCCTTTTTATCATCAGAGTAGCTTTAATTGCATGCAACCTCCTTCAGGAGGATGGGACTACTTCAAGATCATTTGGAAAAGCCAATCCCCTCTAAAGGTTAAGTTTTTTAATTTGGATTGTCTGCAAAAGAAATATTCTTACAAATTTGTATATGAAGAAGTGAACTGGTGACAGAATTCTACATTGTCCATTATGTCATTCGTGATGGAACTTTGGATCATTGTTCCCCATATCTGGTTCAACCACTTTCTGGACTATTTTGGTTCCAACTGAGATGCTGAAGTACAGATCTCCCAGTGCAATCATGGATTTCAGGATTTTATTACAAGGACAAATAAAAGGGATATGGAAATCTGGAAAGCATAAATTTAAGTTTTTACACCATTCTATGACTACTTGGAGACATCACAATGACAACATCCTCCAAGCCAAAAGTTAGATATGCTAAGGTGGATTACAATGAAAGCAAGAAGGTAGACAAAGAACACTGGGAGGGAATTGGAAAAATGTGGTGTTCAATTCTATTCTTGTTTGTCAAATACACACCACTTAAACAGCAGTACCAGTTCAGCAAGTTAGTTACTTGACATAGCAAAGAGTGAAAGTAGAAAACAGCAAGGGCTTAAATACAATGCTACCATGTCCATTGGCTTCATTATTAAATAATGGGATAGAGTATAATCTAATTAATTATTTTTTACCTGTTGTAATCTCCCCCCTTCCATGATCCTTCCTATCAATTAGAATCATCCCATTTCATTTATCAAAGAAGAAATCATTTATCAAAGAAGAAAATGATAAAATTTAGTACTAAAAATTTCTGTAGAAGACCATAATAATAGGTTTCAAGACATCTTATGTGAATGCAACACAATTTGCATGATGATGGTGAACTAGAAACTACAGGGTGCAAACATGTGATGATACAATCACAAAAATGGCAAATAAGATGAGAAGATAACGTTAAGTCCTAGATTGAAAATGAAGAAAACTAAGTAAAAATTAATTTACTTAGAATGCATACCAAGACAAACTGATTTTTTTAAAAAAACAAAATCGTGGTGCCACCTAATTCAGAAAAAGTGGCTAATTGTAGGGAGTAAAATGAAATTCTAGGTCCAACATCATCAAAAATGTAGCTCCTTGTCAAGAGTTTGGTCAACACAGTATATCAGGCTTACACAATCAACAATCTTTCCATCAACATCAGTAATAATAATTCGATGATGATTGCTGTCAGATAGGAACAAGCGTTTCCCACATTCATCCACAGAGACACAGCCTATTATATGAAAAAAGAAGAAAGGAATCATACAAGATATCCAATAAGATTAACATGTAATGTACCAACAGCAGGTAAGAAAATCAATAAAACAGAAAGTACAAGTATTTTTATCAACCAGATGAAAGCAAGCAATTCAGCACACAGTAACGTTTCCATGTCAGCCAATGAATGTCTTTTTGAAGGATAAATTGGGTGACTCTTATTAAGAATAAGGGTCTACTTTTGTACAAAGAATTAACACACATAAATCCAAAGCCAAAGGAAATTGATAGGAATTGGAAAGTTCAAGTGATACTTTATAAATCAACTTTTTTGGTATTTGTACCTTTCCAAAAATTCAAAAGAAATAGAAATCTAGGTCTTTGTGCATATTCAAGAATTTAAAAGAAACTTTTTGGATTATATGAATTAGTTAAGGTTACTTGAGGGTTTAGTCTCATGTTGTCTATCACATTGAAGAAGAAGAAGACAGAAAACCCTAGCCACCATCACTTTTTCCTATATTTTTGTTTTTTCTCTAGACTTCCTCTGTTTCTTTTCTTTTTTTGCAAACAGTTGCATACCGCAATCTCTCCCTCACTTCCTTCATCATCTATAGGAAAAAAGAAAGCCCTTGACAGAAAGCGAAAGAAAGGAGGTGAGAAAGGTGGAAGGTATAGGGGCAGGTTGTAGTCTTTCTCCAACTCAAAAAAGGGAAGATCATCTTAAGATTGGCTTCGATAATGGTTTCATCTCACAGAAGGCACCTAACAATGTTGGGTTCAAACATGGGCCCAATAGGAGTATAAAAGATTAAGTGGATTCATACTTACCCAACAAAAAACTTATGGGACCTAAAGAATATGGCAAGTGAAGAATAATATGGTGGAATAAACCAACATAGATGAAATTTTTTAAAAATATAGATTAATATATAAATAGACCTCTCTACTCATTGTCAATTGGTTGTCTATATTTCAAAAAGAAAATAACAGAAAAACCCTAATCACCACCTTCCTTTTACCCCTTTAACACCCATACACAATATTTCACCCTATAACAATGTTGACAGCAACCAACCACCATGTTCCTAAACATCAATGATCGCCAACAATCTTTCCTAAGTCACTAATTGCTCTTGTCAACATTTCCTATGGTAGGAAGGGAATCCTCCTACCCCATTTAACCCACCTACCACTCCTTGGGCATAGTTGTCCTCCAAAAGCTTCCTCTCCTCCTCTGTCATTGACTCCAAGGCTGCCATCATCAAGCTTCCTCTCCTCACATGAAGAGAAAACAGGTGGAAGAGAAAAAGGAAAATTTATGTGTTGGTGGAGGAAGTATAAAAAATGTGTTGGTGGCAGAAGTCAAAAAAAAAAAACATTGTCAATACATCTACCATCAAACTCCAACTTTTGACATTGAACAATGTTATTCTATTAATATAGTAGTATTTATCCTCTTAAAGGAAAGTCTCAATGTTGAGTTATGTTACTCCATTAGTGTTGTTAAATGTTTTAACAGTAGTATGGTGTTAGTTTTTACAAGAGGTCATATTTGCAGTTTTCAGTATTTGTGTTTGCAGGTGTTCATGTATATTCACCGTGTAAGTTTTCAGTAATTGTATTTGCAGGTACTCCTATATGTTGACTATCTAATGATGTCAATAAACCGACCGGTGTTAGCACTTGCTAGGCGAATATTTTATACAAATGATGAGTTTGTTGACTAAGTTTAATGATGTCAAAAATTTAATCAACATTTGGGTTCATAAACATTTATCACAATGTTATTGTTGATCGAATGAAGTGTAGAAGACGACATCAATTAATCAATGTTCATGTTAGCCTACCATGTAGTCAAAGAGATGGTCATTGCTCGTACTTGCATATCATTGCTAACTTATAGTTACTACCATTACAGATCATGTGTATTTAGTGCCCATTGTGGCTATCTATGTTTATTTCATTGTTTGTGATTATGTTTATATGTTTTAAGCTATAGATACCCCAATTTGAAGGAAAGTGTTAGATTATATAAATTAGGGTTACTTATGGGGTTGGGCTCACATTGCCTATTATGTATTTATCTTCTTCATAGAACTTCTTCTGTATATTCATGTCAATAAATGAATCAATCCAATCTTTCACCAATTTCTTATTTTTGAGAAAGAGATATTTTTATCTCAATTGTTAATTCATTGACAAAAATGAAAAATACCATACTATATTAATATTTATATCAATGTAAATGCTAATATTAATATATGTGAATATTACTTTTATATTGATATAATAATGACAACTAATGCTATTTTTTATAATTATATATTAATGTAATATAGCCATAAAATATTTATTATAATTATTTTACTGCTAACTAGGTGAAATAAATAATTTTTGTACACTATTAATAGCATATTACTATCAATATGATATTATGTTAATATTAATATTTTATCATATTTTTTGAGAAGCATAAAAATGATTCTTAAATGAATATCAACAAGACTACAAAGGGATGACAAGTGTCAACACAGAAACACAACCCCTAGAAGCCCATACAACAAGAGAGCATTATAGAACCCTTTCCCAAAACAAAAACATTGAAATAGCCCATTTATGTTGTAGGTTGTCTACAGCATAGAAGAGGGCTCGAAGTCATTCTATTTGTATTTTGTTGTAGGTTTTTTATGTGCAACAACATTTTATGTGCAATGTGGTAGATGTTAGAATCATTAACCTTCACTAAAAAGGAGTAAATAGTAAATTATCAGTAATATTGAATAAATTAAAGAGTACTTGAATAATTTTCAATGATATAAAAGAATAAGCACCAATTGAAGTTATGGTATTCTAATCTAGGTGAAGAGAAAAAGAGCTGATGAGAATTACACAAGGAAATTTACAATGATTCCCCCAAAAGTCGGACTACATTCACTCCTTGAGTCTCCTACTTGAGTCTTACACTAATTTTATGTTGTTTGAAACCAACATACCAGTGTTTACAATTTTCTTAACAAATTTGTTAAATCTTTCATTAAAATTTGAGAAACCCTCACCACAATCCGATGAAATAAATTAAAAGTTTTATTTACAAACATTGTAACACAATATCTCTCTTAATGAAGCTCTCTCTTTAGATGTATACAATTGAACTTAAATGAAGTTTTATGATGTAATTGATACCTTGTAGGAGAGTGGGAAAGTGAATCATCACTTTAGTGGTGTTTGTACTTTCGTAATTAATGTGAAATTATAT
Source organism: Amphibolis antarctica (assembly GCA_024699675.1). Lineage (NCBI taxonomy): Eukaryota > Viridiplantae > Streptophyta > Magnoliopsida > Alismatales > Cymodoceaceae > Amphibolis > Amphibolis antarctica. The sequence goes on from JAMKPZ010002040.1 coordinate 35,228, forward strand.
GAAATGATAGGAAATGATAGTTAAATTTTTTGTCATTTCTTATTAATTCTGAAAGCACAAACATCACCTTTACGTAATTCACCCTAAGACTTGATAAATCAAAATACATCATCAATAATTCAAGTTCTTAAAACATTAAACATTAATGTAATTCTTGGAATCTCTTTCTTTGCTTGACTTGCATCCATTGATCTTCTTTAATTCTCCATATTTATGATCCTATTTGGCCTCACTTCCTTGTTAACTTTCTTTGATTCTCCTTATTTATAATCCTATTCTACCTAGCTTTCTTGTATTCCCTATAATAATTTCAATCTATACAAAATTTCATATTTATCATTAAATTTTGCATCATCAAAATCAATTAAAAAAGATTTTCCTAACAATACACACTTGCATTTCTCAAGTGCAACAGTTTTGAGTGTCAATCTTACACAATAAATGGTTTTAAGATTAAGCTACATAGGGTTGTTCCTAATTATCATAGCTGCATAAATGATAAAGCAAGCTAAAGGATGAAGAAGAGCTGTAGTGTCTACAAGAGGGGAGGGTGAGAGATTTCCATTTACAACGTTGGTGGTAAGATATTCAATATCAGTATTGTTTTAAGTATCAATGTATCAAGAAAAACATGTATCAAGCATTGGCGGAAATTTCGATGAAGACAAGTTTTGAATGAAAATTTTCAAATTTTGACTTACAACTCCAAGATATTATATAAAATTATAATAAACATTTAAAATCAATTAGATTAAACTTTTAGACAAGTATATAAAAAAAAATTACATCTCTTCTATTATTATCAGTTTGTTTTCCCTTTGTGCCAATCAATAATCCTCACATCTGGTTTCAAACAATGCAAGGATATTGCATTCAGTGAAATTGCTAAATCACCTACAAGATTTTGCTTCTGTAAAAAAACAAAATTCTAAAACTAAGCAAAATCAACCTAGCTCTAAGGTAAATATACAAGATCTAACATTGAATAAGAAGGAAAGCTTCAAATTATATTTTTTGTAGCCCTGAAAAGCCTCATTGCTCGAAATCCTTGTTAAAACCCTTGATATCAGATCGATTCTCTAAAAAAATCAATCTGCAATGTCAAAATCTCGATGACACAGATTGAGACAGAAAGCCTTGGTCGGTGATGTAGTAGACGGTGATTGTGATGCAGCATCAGGCTCAAGAAAAAGAGCGAGAAGATGGCAACTATCACAAATTGTAAAAGTAAATAAAAGAAAAATGGTCTAAATAAGAAGTGGGAAACAGTCTGATTTTTATATACAGTTGATATAAAGATTGCCAGAAAAATGAATTGAAATTTCTCCACTTGTAAACCAGGAAAGGGTACCTGGATGATGCAAAATCAAGTTTCTAAAGGAAGGACAAGCATAATATCCCTTAGTGACTGCTGCCTGTCTAAGTCCATAGCTGTTCAATTCTTGGACAGCAACAGAATTGAAGCTTGGAATCAGATGGAATTTTTCAATACCTATCAAACAAATTGAATCAAGATGATATGCTGAAAAATTATGAGATGTCTTTCATATAGAAATAGCACAAGCACAAATTATATTCAATGCAACTTAATACATTACATATATCAGATAAAAAATATAATAAAGAAAAGCAATTTATTAGACATAAAAAAGCATTAATTAAAGAAATAGACAGCTTGCAAAAGTCCACTGATGGCAACAATTCAGACCTCTAATATAGAAAAAAATAACTCAAAAGCATAATGTCAACATTGGATAAAATCTTGTAGCAAGCTCTACCCATCACAGAATAAGAGTTTGTGTATTGTGTTGAATTGAAGTTAGTTTCAAGACTAGAATTGGCAAACAATGGAAATAAGATGATATACATGTAAAACTGAAAAGGAAAGAGACATTACACCCATGTCAGCACACCTCTAGCTATGACTTTGATGTCTGCATCCCAATCAAAATGGGAGAAGGGACTTTCTAGACCTTCAAACAACAAATAGCATGGCACTTTTGTCAACTGAAAAATTCAACCAAACAAGGAACAATTAGTATAAAAAACAAAGCAAACTACCAAATAAATAAATGCACAATTTGACAACCAATATGCAAGACTAGTAACAAACATCTACATGATTCAATATTTCACTAAAAGTAAAGATTTATGCCATCCAAGTGATGCAACCCCTTGATCAGCTACATTTGAATTTTCAAATTTTTTTGCATTCGGGATAAGGTCAAATAACAAAATGGGATTCATCAATTCATCTATAGAAATAAAGATTCTATTTTAAACCTATCTGCCTTACCACAAGCAAAATGAATAATAAGCACAAACACAGAAAAAGAATAAAAGGGTCATGATGTGTGTATATACACGTGTAAGATTAATCATATCTTGGTACAGAATATATTTCTGTGTAAGACGTATTCCATCCTTACAGAGTTTAGGGTCCATCAAACTGGACTATTTTTAAACCGTCAACTACACTTTTAAAATCTAATAATCCAATTGCTGTGAATGCATGGACGCATGCAGATTTATTTATTGCAAATTAGCAATCCACTTTTAAGAGAGAGTGTAGTTATATCTTATTAGATAAGAATAACAAAAATTACAGGCAGAATGGTTGACAAAAGATCAACCAAGATCTGTAAAGAAAAACTGCCCCAATTACAGAAGACACTCCCAACTTTTAATGAAGCCCAATGCCTGCAGAAGAATTCTCTCAATTAGCCACTTCCCCTGCAAAGATATCCCACTCCACATCAGCCAGAGGCTCCAACACGCCATGTGGATGGCTTGGATAAGGTGCTGCCAGCTTGGAGATAACTTACCACAATGAGACTGTCTATCACATGCATTAGCTGTGATCTAGGGCTAAATTTCAACGATTTGATCCTACGTGTATCACTTCTTTCAAGACTTGAACCCACACCTATGAAATGTTTCACAATTAAAGAATAAATGGTCAACCTCTTCTATGGCATTGCCACAGAAAGAGCAACCAGAATTGGAAGTGTGAAGCAATTGCAAAAAATATTCCTAGGTGGCATATCATTTTTAAGAAAAAAGAATCATATGTTTCTTAGCACATAATAGATTTCCATGTGTAAAAGGTATTCCAACCTTCTAGAGTCACAAGTCTTTCCATCTTTTTTGAAGAAAATCACCAGATCTATTTAAGTGACAGAGAGGTCTTTCCAACTTGAGAATATTTAAAATCTAAAATTACAGTTTAACTTTTATGTAAAATGTAATACATTAATCTGGTCGGTACAAACTCACGGATATGTGCATAAACATTTACTGCAAATTAATAGTCTACCATTACAACTTCATTTATTTCAAAGAGAAATACATTAAATCCTAAATTAAGAAAATATTTGAAAATTTCCATTATTGAACCTAGAAAAAAAATATGTTCACGTCTCCACCAACATGTGTAAAGGCATAATTGGCACATTCTCAAAACAAAAAAGGTCTGACCAAAAAAAGGAATGGAGGCCATGTCCTGGTGCAAAAGTAAAGTTGTTCCTCCATGATCATGCTGGAAACACCCTTTCCACCATCTTAAGTCTGACTACAAATCAACCTTCCCTTACTCCATATTGGTGGAAATCTTGTGAATTTGCCATCAGAATGATTCTCATTGCATAAGAACAGAATATTTTTCCCAGATTGCGAAGTAAATATTATCATAGGCATATCTTGCAAGGCACTGTTGAAATTTACTTCACAATCTGGGAAGGCACTGTTTTCATATGTATCATTGATATATATATAAGAGGAATATATATCATATGTATCTTGCAAGGCACTGTTTTCAATGATATATATGCCTCTTATTGATTTTTTGTTCCACTGTGTGAACTAATATTTACAGCCATTACTAAATATGTGCATGTTTGGTTCATATTACAGATATTATTAAAAATACAGTACTCCATTTCATGTTGAAATTTGAAACTACACAAATTATCATGATTACCCTGCCACATAAATACACACAAACTGATGCATCAAAAGCTATTTTGGATATTAAAGATTAATAAAAATTCCATCAATATTTAACACTGTAATAACCAACTTCATGGCATACCTCAGAAAATTCTTTTTCAGTCAGTAAAACAGGAAATGTAATATACTCCTCCTCAATGGTATTGACCAAATGATTTTCAATAGACATAGAAGACACTGAATTACAATGCTCCAAACCAAAAACTTGCAGTTTTGGGTACCTGAAACAAAACTGATCAGAAGTTAACAGAACTACAAGACTGACATACTCTACCCGAAGTATATACCCTACTAAAAATTATATTACAAAATGTACGATCAACAACAATCACTAGAGTAACCAACAGCACATAGTGCAGTTGGTACGCTAATATGATGGAAGAAGGTCATAGTTTGAATCCCAGTAGAAACATTATGATTATCAAAAAGAACAGTCACTAGAGTGTATGTTTTTATCACATAATGTGGTCCAAGTGACTACCTTTGCTGGAGAAGTTTTACTTTTTCAATCATTAATATTTGATCACGAGAGCATAGAAGAGGATTCTCAAGAAATGCACCCATAACTATTAAAAACACTCCATCTTCATTGAAATCCTGTTTATACCATTCATTTTTGTTCAACCATTTATAGTTTGAACCTGCATTTTGAAATAAGGATAAATATTACAAAAATATTATGTAACACAATATAGAAGAAAATGAACAGATGACCAAACTAATATATCATGAAAATTTTAAAAACTGTAAGGCACGTTCCACTTTAGTGTTATGCTCCTTATTAGGTAGGTAGGGTTATGACCTGACCAACTCCTATAAATGAATGCAATGAAGCTCTTAAAAAATAGAACTATAACAAGGAGACATGTAAAACTAGCATTGAAAAAATTCATGGGCAAGGAAATTTTGATGTTGATCTACCCTTTTTGACTAGTACATTGATCTACATATTTCCAACAAAAATTTTTTAAGAGCTTCTTTGCACTAAAAATGTAATTTATATATTACCTGTAGGTGTGCTGAAAGTTGACTTAATGAAAGAGTAAAAGCGTTCTATCATATGTCGATTATTTGTTTTTTCTGGCAATGTTGAGAACCTAAAATATAGTTGTTAATCATAAGGGCACATGGTGTAAGCAAGCAAAAAAAAAGAGTTGGTAAGAAATAGGGCATTCTTCATCTTGCAGCTTGGGACAATTTTTCCTTTACCTGCAAGCACGAAATTTCCTGTTAAAACTAGGTTTCCTTGATCTCTCCCTTAAATCAGGAAATGCCACTTGAAACGAATCAATGACTATTTGTTTTGACTCTGAACTGCTGAAACCTGATCATGAAAGTACCAAAGCATGATAAACAACTAAAATGTCTAAGCAAGAAGATAAGAACTAAAAAAATATAAAACAACAATATAAGGAAATTTATTTCAAACATATGAACTTGAGATAGAGCAATGAAAAGAAGAGGCAACATCCTTTTCTGGGTGGTGAGGCAAAGAATTTTATTCAAAATCATAGTAATACAAGAGGCAAATTGATCCAATATGCCAAGTGAAAAAGAAGTATGAGGAGGGAAACAAGATTAAAGATGATATAAGCAAAGGGGGGGAAGTTAAATGCTATGGATTCAATCAAATATTTAATGAATCAAATAGTTAACAGTGGTTCAAATTTAGTAATTGGTGGGATGAGTTGCTGAGGTTTTGGCAAGATGTGTAGGTGTAGGTCAGTCCAGTTCGAAGGAAAGAGGCCTTTCCATCTACGGTGGTGGTTGCATCTAATCCCCTGACAATGATCTCTAACTGTTTTAAGTGTTCCAAGGCATGGATAATGCAAGATGTGTTTTAAAAATTCATAAGTCTCATTTCTTTCATTAATTGTCAAAGTTCTGTACCATTTTCTACTAACACTGCCTTGCAGGCATGGGGATAGGGCAAGGACTCCAGATTCTTAGGGAAAGCATATGCTTATTTAGGTGGGTGCCTAAGAACCCAAGCATGACATGATCACGCTTTTGATGCTCATCTCAACTTGTCATAGTTAAGCTAATCTTATGTCAAAATTAAATACAAATCTTTAACGTTCTTCAAGTTTTCCATGCAAAAAAAGTAAATATATATGTTTATTATGGAATATTACCGAAATATGCATAATTATTAAAATATATAACCATATATATTCTTAAAATATACATATTAGTCTTATTAAAATTCTTATTTTGATGTTATCTAAGAATTATTTATGTATCTCGGTTTGATTTAAGAAATATTAGAACTGAAATATGCATAATTACTATTAAATTTTAAAATATATGTATGAAAATTTTAAAAACAGGGATATTGACATGGATTCCTTAAAAAGTATGTCCAAATGCCAATAATTTGTATGAAAAAATAAAAATAAATGCTAAATAAAAAGGAAGGAAATTACTCTCAATGCATGATTCTAGCACTGGTACCACATTCACCAAGTAATGAACCCATGTAGTGTGAGGATTGGAACGAGGAAAATGTAACTGCACCAGAAGCATAAAATAAATGGTTAAATTGTCACAGTAAGAATGTGACAATGAAACAGATTCCTTTTATGAAAGAGAAACCTGTTTGTATTGTTGGATTAGACGAGAGCCAAATATCATGATTGACCAAATTTGTTATTGTTGAGAAGGACCTACCATTCACGAGAAACAGAAAAAAACTGAGGCCTCGAAAATAATAAAAACAAACACATTAGATCAGAAGCTGGAAGCCAAAAATTGTAAACAAATCATATGGCCCAAGCCTAAGAACACGTACTGCAATATACAACTCTTAAGGAAGATTACAATATTTAGAAAATGTGCTTTTACATTCACCGTATAACGAGAAAAATATAAATTCCTGCTACAGAAGCAATTGGCGTCAAAAGTAGACAGCAGACAGCACCGTCGGAATTGACAATGCAGGAAAAATAAAGCTTTAAAGTAAAAATAAAAACAATCCGTTGAGGAACCTATGAAAGTTTCTGGGCGTGGAAACTAGAGACCATGAAATTTTCTGGAGCGGGGTTCATGATACAGACAGCACCTGGGAGAAGGGCGCGAGCGGCGTCGGGCGTCGGGTGAAAGGGGCGACGAGCGTCCGGCGTGAGCGGCGACGCCGGCGTCGGTGAGAAGGGCGACGTCCGTCGACTGGGACAGGAGCGCGGGCGGCGTCGGTGATGAGTGGGGGTAGCGGGGGGAAGTAGCTTAGGTTGTCTGGTTTTTTTAAAAAAAAATATTGGAGTTTGAAATTTTGAAAATAGTAAAAATAAATTGATATAAAATGAAGAAAAAATAATAGTTTGAAAAAAAAATTATTTTTTTTATTTTTAAAAGTATAAATTTCTTTTTGTGTCTGGTATTTGAAATATATATAGAAGAAAAAATTTAACTTTTCTTTATTTTGGCTGTACAAATATTTTTATATTTTTTTTTAAAAAAAAAAATTTAATGAATTTCAGAAGATTTCGCCCCTCGTTATTACTGATATATGTTATTATTTCATTGGTGTTATTTTGATTTTTTCATGTACATTAATTTTAAGTTATACATAATTTTTGTATTTACAGAAAAAAAAACTTTAATTTTTAAATATTTTAAACATTAGTTTCATCACTTACGGTCTTTTATTACAAGCCAATGATTATTGAACTTGTGACTTAATCCGTCTCAACTTTAGTGTAACTGACTCCTCATCATTGTTGATAATAACCTACACATCTTGGCCTTTAACATTATTAATCTCTTATTATAGTATATTAACTTTATAATTTTACATATTAATTTATTAAATTATTGTAAAATAAATTTATTATATTAATTGTATAAACTAATATTTTGATTTGATAAAAGAAATTTAATACCAGATAATTATATTAAATTTAACATCATTTGGTTATGGTGAGAAATCACTTTCAACGTGATGTGAAGATTTTTTTTCATATTTTTTTTATTATAACATCAAATCACATTAATATTAAAAAATATAATTCTAATGTTAAAAATGCAATTCCTAATTTAGTTTTTTCATATTTTTCACTGTCTATTTCATTAAGAAGATCAAAATAGTCATTATCTGTGTGTTTAGAGAAGCTCAAAAAATTACTTTTTTCACTCTTAAAAGTTTTTTTTATTTTTTTACCAAATATAGATTAAGGGTATATTTATTTATGAGGTAAAATTAAATAAGGTGATGTTTATATTTTTTCAAGAAAGTACACTATTTACAATATAAGTGTTTTTTATTATTTTTTGACATAAAATGTTAAAATTATTTAGCAAATATTATTGTAAAATATCATGGCATATGATGAAAAATAAAAGTAAATAAGGTTTAAAATGATAGTTCGATGATTATCAAGACCTTTAAGGCCTGTTTGTGCACCTAGAAAATAATTTCTTGAAAAATTTAACAAATTTGGAAAACAATTTCCAAGGCAAATCTGGAAAATAGTTTCCTGGGAAAAAATTTCTAAGCATTTGTGTATGTTACAGAAAATGTTTTCTTGACATTTGTGCACTTGGAAAATGAAGAGAATTTCAACAAAAGTAGTATTAGTTAATACAAAGCAACATAGTAAATGTTAATCCAAAATTAATTTAATAATATACAAATTCAATTACTTGCATAATGTTAATCCAAAGCAACAGAGTAATGCATTTCCAACTATTAAATATCAACAACCATAGTTTTGATAAAATTACAAATGAAATCACTTATTTCCATCATTCCATATAACTTGCATAATATCTATATATATTTGATCAACAATCTTTTTTTTTCGTTGTTGAGATTGTTAAACTATAACATCTTCTGACTCTCTTTCCATATAATCTAAAAAATCTTGAACATCATTTGCCTCTTGAATTTCATCTACCTCATCTTGGAATCTTCAAGTAAATCTATTTTATCGGCTTTCCAAATGAAATTGTGAAGTAAAAAACATACTACAACAATTTTGGCCTATATTTGAAATGGAAAAGGCAAATAGCCTCGTAATATTGAGAACTGATACTTTATAACTCCAAATGTTTATTCAATTACCATCGTTAATTGAGAATGTCAATAGTTGAAATTTTCTATAGCATTTGTTGGAAGATGATTAACATCATAATCAAATAAGTGATATCAAACACCTCAAAATGGACAAATAAATTCAAGTCAATTTGGAAAATCAGCATCTACCAAATGGTATTTTCTTGCATATATTAAAATATAATTACAAATTACTTCGCACATTACAATTTCACAAGTGAGAAAAAAGATTTACCTGAGGGAACCTTAAGACCATTGTTTCGAGTTATGACATTTTCTAAAACACAAGCATCAACAGTTGATCCTTCTCATCCACCGAGAACATATACAATTTCTATATCAAAATTACAAGCTGCTAAAACATTTTGAAATAAATCTTCTTTTCTATTTCTGAACTTTGCAATTTCTTATTCAAAAATAATAGCTTTGACATATGTACCATCAATAGCACCAATACAATCCTGAAATGTCATAACGTAAACAACAAATTAATAGATAGATTGATATTTACAATGTATTGAAAAATACATGTTTACCTTGAAGTATAGGAATACGTTTCAATCATTCCGAATTATGGTAAGAGTTGTTGAAGAATGTGTTGACAATAGTATATAACCTAATTTTAGGATACCATTTAACATTTCATTGAAATAAGTACTGATGGTCTAAGTTGATCGATGAAAGCACTCTGTAGTAACACTATATCTTTGATTTTTTCCAACAGTAACAAGAAATATTCTAAGCTTCTCTTCAACTAACATATTTCTACTATCTTGGATTGCTCCTTCATTTCTCAATAATTGACAAAATTGGTAAAATATATGTTGGCTCATTCTATAAATTTTTCGACAATGGTATGCTTGATTTGGTAGAGAAGGATTTAATAATCTTCTAATATAATCTTATCCTTCCCTACTATATATTCTATTTGTGGGTATCATCATATTGCTTGATATACTTGATAATCTACAAAAAAATTGATATATTGAAAATACTAACAATAACATATATTCTTGTTCTTGCTCTTCATCCTCCATTAATATCTTCAATCTCTTTCCACATTCATTTAAATCCATAAATACTAAATAAACCTAACACATACATTACAACAAGTTATTAGAATGTAATATGACGTAACATTCATACATAGTCAATTAGTAACATAATTGTACAATTTATCAATGTAACATAATAATATGATAATAAGAATGCAATGGGATTTGAAATAGTTTCAACTGATAATAATGTCAAATAACATAGTGAGATACATAACAATAACATCAATCTTAAACATAACAAATTATCCTAAGTTGTGTTTCAACCAACTCAGCTTCATCACTACTAGTAAGGCACAAAATTGACGCCTCATGGCATCATTTTGTAACAATGTCAGTGCTCTATACATTTCAGTCTCATTAAGGCCTTCAACTGTAGCTTTAGACATTTTCTTCATAATTTTTAATTTTTCTGTATAGCTTTGGTCAAATTTGTTGAAAAAATCTAACATGACATTAGTTATGTCATTCATACTATTTGCCATTATTTGTTGAGACTTTGCATGAGACCTTGCTCATTTTCCTTGTTTCTTCCCTTCACCGAAAGGTGTTGGAGAGGGTGTATTTAGATCAACCTCATTAATGGAAGGCATCTACGTACACATTGGCATAAATGATTCGAACATATCATTATTGTCATTTTGTTCAATATGAATATCTGTTGCTTGAAAATTGTTTACTCTTGTAGCAATAGTCAACTCAAATAGAGTGTAAAGCTGATCATAGATATGACATGTTTTTCCTTTGTATGATGCACATTCAGGATGTTTCTATTAAAAAGAAAATTATATCAGCTATGTTCTATACAACAACAAAATTATCATAACTCATTACAGAAAAAATATAAAACTAACCTCAATGAAAACATCTCATATTTCATTTGGAACATTTGTACGTCCGTAAACAAAATCCCAACCCCAACCACTTGAACCTATTATGATTTTGTTATAATTTTTATACATTACTCGTTACGTCTTCATGTGACTGTCTACATTTTTCCTTTCCAAATAATGTCATGTTTTCTCATTATATCGTTGGATTACTTCATTCTATGTCTTAGACTTTATTTTTCCATCATGTGCCTTTCCATTCCCTTCTTTAAGAATGTTACATAATATGTCTAATATCATTTCATCTGCCTTGACATTCTATGTAGTGTAAGTTCTTGCTAGTTGCTTTCTCTTATCATTGGATGACATAATCTACTCACGATAAATACAACATACATGTAAATTGTAACATAATTCACCAAACAATGACATCATTATTATATAAAGATCATGATGTACAAATAAAGTACAAAGATTATTATTATACCTTCGCTTGATTTTCCCTACTAATGTATATATCATATGTTTCATAGAATTTCAATTCTTGTAACATCTTAACATCAAACATAATATAAAATTAAACCTGGTAGAAGTTAAAAAATTGATAACAACAAAAAATTAATTAGATTGATAACAAAAATTGATAATTACTTGTGGAGGCAAGGAACGGGTGAGGCCGGAGGGGAGAGAGTGACTCCGACAAGCAATGCACGGGGAGGGAGAGGCTATGTAGAGATGGCAAGGTCAACATGGAGAGGGCGACGAGCGAACGCACGGAGAGGGCAACCGACGAACGCTCGAGGAGGGCAAGGCCACATGGAGAGGGCAAGGCCATGCGGAGAGGGTGACACACGCGAAGAGGGCGACACGTGCAGAGAGGGTGACAAGCGGAGAGGGTGATCAGCGAACGCTCGGGGAGGGTGAGGCCGCACGAAGAGGGCAAGGCCGCATGAAGAGGGCAAGGCCGCGTAGAGAGGGCAATCGGTAAATGCGCAGAGAGGGCGAGGTGGCACGGAGAAAACAATTTCAGAGGGGAAGGGTCGGAAAGTGAATTCTGAATTGATATTTGTACCTACTGCAAATAGGGAAAAAAGTTTCTCATTTTCCAAGTACACAAACGCTTAGAAAATTAGAAAAATATTTTCTTTTTTTCCAGGAAATCATTTTCCAAGTACACAAACCCCTCTTTCGGTTCCATTTATATTTATGGAATTCATGAGAATTGAATTGAAATAAACTCAATTTTCATTAATCATTTATTTATGTCGACAGAATTGAATTTAATTCATTTCTAAATTCAATTATTTCACTCTTCAATTTTAAGATAGAAATAAAGTATAATTTTATGAAATATAAATCGTATAAAATTTAGTTTTCGTACTTCCTTACAACTACTAAAAATTTTAATTCTAAAAAAATACATAAATATTTCCGTATTAAATTTATTTTTATTAAAAAATAAATTTTCACCTATTTATTTTTTATTAATTCTACTACACAAACGTACCTTTGTCCGAAAGATTGAGTCGGGGCCGGGTTTGCATCTATTCACGGAGCTTGAGACCTTATCCGCGCTGCAACACTGCACTCCCTTCTCTCTCGACCCCGCCACGATGGCGTCGCCCTCCGTCCCATTTCCTTCCGCCCTCCTCTCCCCACACGCTGCCCGCCGCATCCGCCTCCCCCAACCCTTCTGTAAGGGGAAGGCGAAGGCCGCCCTCCCCAGGCGCTTCTCCGTACGTGCCATGACGCTTGACTTTTCCGGATCGTTCTTTGAGGAAGGCAGGGATAACGACGGGGACATTGGCTCCGGTCCTTCTGCTGCTGCCGCGGCTGCTGCGGTCAAGGACAAGGAGGAGCCGCAATGCCCCCCGGGGCTCAGGCAGTACGAGACCATGGCGGTGCTTAGGCCCGACATGTCCGAGGACGAGCGGTTGGCCTTCACGCAGAGGTACGAGGAGGTAAGCCCGCTGTGA
>JAMKPZ010002041.1:0-32060 GCA_024699675.1 Amphibolis antarctica
TTCATAGAAAACAGTCTTTGTTTCAACAGTAGTTTGTTTGTCAGTGACTTGGTCATATAGAGTGACTCCAATTTCTGCCACAGTCCCAAAGATGTACTCTCATCAGCAACTTCGATTATCACTTCATCTGACAGGCAAAGCAAAATGATAGAATGTGCTTTCTCCTCCTGTTGAGCATATTCTGTGGAATTCTTATCAATATCTGACTCCTTATTCAATGGAGCCCAAATGCCTTGCTGTTTCAGTAACGCTCTCATCTTGATTTGCCACAGACTAAAGTCATTTTTCCCACTGAATTTATCAATCTTCATTCTAGGAGTAGACATGATTTCAAGTGGGATATTCCACAAGCACACACGAATACAAATGAAGCAAGTATTCAACAAAAAAAAACTTTCATCAAAAATTCAAATGGATCCAAGCCACAAGTGAGCACAAAAAATCCAATTCGGCGCCCAAAAAAAGGAAAGTTGTCGATTTTCAACAAAAAAATGCCAATGACGATATCTCCTTCTACGTTTTATGAAAAATTCTCAAATTTCTTCCACAAACACAGCACAATATGAGGAATGATCAGAGGGGCCTACAGACGTATTCCAGCAAGTGGAATACCAAGCGCATGAGTTGGCATCCTTGGATGTCATGCTGGCGCGGCAGCAGCAGATTTGCGCCTCCCTGTGCCAACTCCTCCCACGGGCAAAAACACGGCCAAAAATCCTTTAAAAAGCTCTGATACCACTTGTTACTTCCAGAGGTATCCAAGAACTGTGGATTAGAATGAGATTAGCACGTGTAGGAGGGAGAAAATACGAAGGAAAGTTGAAATCACGGCTGGCGGCGGCTTGGACGCGCGGCTAGGGTTCCAGGCATGCCCAAACGCCCAAATCACAAATGCAAACGAGATTTACGTGGTTCCCCAACTTGAGTATGTCCACGGGTGTCTCTCCTTGGGTTCTTAACTATCTTCAAATGGTGGATTACAAGAGAAAGGGAAAGGGAAGAGTGGGACGGTCGACTCATCAAGGGTTGGCTCTGCCTCCTCACACAAAGCTTCTCTTGTTACAAAAATGATCTCTCACAAAAACCCTAATTCCCTTTTGGGCATTTGGATGGCGTTATATAGTGGCTAATCATCCATGACAAAAATGCCCTTACAAACATAATAAGATTCAAGACATATTCAATAGGCCACCCAATCGCAGCCACTCCCGAACCTGTCAATCCAGCTACAAGGGATACGGGTAGACATCTCCCAATGGGATCTGCTCCGATCCTCTACCGAGCACCGGGAAACTCTCCTCAAAGCATTGTAGGTGGCCAAAGTGGACCAAGGTCTCGCTCCCGGGGCCATAGAAGGAATGGTGGCCACAGTAATGGTCCCCTCCTTCGTCTACTTCTTAGATCTAGACCTCTCACCGATCGGGACCGACCACAACCTGTCCTTGTACATTCGGGTACAATACAAGGACCTCTGCATCCCCATGGTAATGATCGACGACGGATCTGGGCTAAACCTGTGCCTGCTACAAGTCCTGCACAAGCTGGGGATCAAAGAACAAGACTTACTCCCCACCGACCGGGTGATGAGAGGGTTTGATGGCACTCTTCACGAAGCCAAAGGTGAAGTTGTCCTCCCCCTCGTCATCGGACCAGCCACCTTTGAGGTTCCTGTGCACATGGTAGACATTCCCCCGAGCTACAATCTTATCCTGGGCCGCCCGTTTCTTCACCAAAACTCCATCGTACCTTCCACTCTTCATAGGATGCTTAAGTTCCTATGGAAAGGGGAGGTCATTGTCATACTAGCAAAGAACTACTACCACCTGGGACAATCTGTAGCTGCTATAGCGCCTTCCAGGTCGCAACAACCGACACTGGAACCGGTCACCACCTCACCACCAGGTCTCCCGAACCCAGCCGCCTTTGACTATCTATCTAGGCGCATGGAACCCTAGGAGGACAACCCGCAGCCAAGCCAGGAGCCAGAGGACAGTTTGTTGCAACTGTTCGGAGAATCCCCAGTGTGCACTGAGGATCTAGCCCTTCACCAACCTCCCTCACCATCACCCATTCTACAGGGAGGAACCTTGGAAACAGACATTGCGTCCAACTAGTTTGTATAGGGAAAGGAGACGACAAGGTGCGCTCCTTCCCCCTCTCCTTCAACCTAGCACCGCAACACCCACCTAATGACCTAGGTGGGGACACTCCAGGCTTGCAGGTCATCAACATCAAGAAGCAAGCCTGATGGCTTCCAGGCGACTCACGCCGGAACCCGTTCCTTCAACAACAGGGCTTGGCATCCCACGCACAAGTGCGTTGGCAGCTGCGTCCTCAGCAGCCACTGACTTGGCAACCCGACCAAGTCAACCAGGGCTTGGAAATCATACCAAGTCTCTCGCTCGACACAGTAGACAATTGATCCTCTGGGCACTAGCCAGATCAGATGGAAACTGTCAACCCTTAGCAGGGGCACCGCATCATGGAGTTGGAACAGCCAGCCTACTTAGTCTGGGCAACATCTTCCACAAACAAAATATTGCCCAACATCACGGGGCAGAACTAGGGGCATTCTGACCCTCCCTTGCCACAGTCACTCAAGCAAGCGAATATGACCGGTCTGCTGCATTTCCGTCCGGGACTCCATCCGATTTCCGCCTCCTATTCACCAGGCAGCCGGTTCCTCCCACCGAGACAGAACTAGGGGCATTCTGTCCCTCGTCTTCCTTGAATGCCCAGCGACCGGAACAACAGATGGAGTCTAACGGCATGACACCTCAAGTAGACGGGTACGGCAGGTCCACCACCGTCTCCTTGGAAGCACTCCCAAGGTTCACTGCTACCTCGAACCGACAGCTGGTCCACTTACCCGGCACCCAATCGGGAGACCATGGGCATCACTCCAACCAGTTCCATAATCCAACACCCTTTCAGCCCAAGGGTCCACAAGCCGCAAAAGACATCGAAAATCCTTATCAAGAGTCTAAAGAAGAAGGCCCATGGGTCCAACCACCTGAATCTGCTGGCATAACGTCTACTGATGAAATTGAACTTGTAAACCTTGGGGTTGAACAACATCCAAAAGAAACAAAAATTAGTAAAGAAGTGCCCGAGCCCTACCAGCAACAGCTCCTCACACTCCTGCGTGAATTCATAGAGGTGTTTTCATGGGATTATGAAGACATGCCAGGTTTGGTTGAACGGGTTGCAGTCCACCGACTACCCCTCAAACTGGAAGCCCGACCTGTGAAGCAAAAAGCTCGATGAATGAGACAGGAATGGGCCCAAAAGCTAAAGGAAGAAGTCCAGAAGTAATTAAACGTTTGATTCCTCCAGCCTGTCTTCTATCCAAAATGGGTGGCGAACATGGTACCCGTCCCAAAGAAAGACGGGCGAGTACGCATGTGTGTCAACTATCAGAACCTCAACAAGGCTAGCCCCAAGGATGACTTCCCACTACTGCACGTAGATTTCTTGGTAGATGATGCCGCCAAGTACGGGGTGTATTCCTTCATGGACGGATTCTCTGGATACAATCAAATCCTCATGGTAGAAGAAGACAAGGAGAAGACCGCATTCACAACCCCTTGGGGCGTCTTCTGTTACAGGGTGATGCACAAAGAAGTCGAAGTCTACGTCGACGACATGGTAGTGAAGGCGCGCACTCATCAACAGCATCTCAAGCACTTGAGAAGATTGTTCGAGCGCCTAAGGAAGTACAAGCTCAGATTGAACCCGTCAAAATCAATAGTCAAGGCCACCATCGAGAAGCTCCTCGACTTCATCATCAGTAAATAGGGAATTGAGGTAGATCCCGATAAGGCAAAAGCAATCTTAGACATGCCTCCCACACAAACGGAACAACAGATCCGGAGCTTGCTGGGAAGGCTACAATACATCGCGCGTTTCATCTCGCGCCTCACGCCGATCTACAAACCTTTCTTCAAGCTGTTGAAGAAAAACACCAGCTTCACGTGGACCACAGAATGTCAAGTCGCCTTCAACCACATCAAGCATCAGCTATCTCGACTGCCGATTCTCGTACCACCTCACCCTAGATGACCACTTTTCCTATACATGTCAGTAACAGCTTCCACCATGGGTGCAGTATTAGGCCAACATGACATCACCGGCAGAATCGAGCAAGTCATATACTACCTCAGTAAAAAGTTTACCGAGGTAGAAGAACGATATGAGCTGATTGAAAAGTACTGTCTCTCGCTAGTCTGGACGGTGAAAAAGCTGCGACACTACCTGGTGGTCTTCCCAGTTTTGTTGCTCAGCCGCCTAGATCCCCTGCGCTACCTCTTCGACCAGCCGACCTTGGTAGGCAAACGCATGAAATGGAAAATGCTCCTCGCAGAATTCGACATTCGGTACGTATCCGATAAATCCAGGAAGGCCCAAGCCATGGCTGACCAACTAGCCCACCAGCCCTTGCCAGATTACCAACCATTGGAAGATTCATTCCCTGATGAGCCCATCTTCACCATCAACGAGCCGAATCCAGACCAACCAGATCTGGACCAGCTAGACCCTGACCAACCAAAACCCCATACCTTGTACTTTGACAGAGCAGTCAATACTAAAGGTCGCAGGGTAGGGGTCATCTTAGTGGATCCTCAAGGAAGGATGCTGCCCATGGCCAAGCGGCTTCTCTTCACATGCTCACACAACGAGGTAGAATACGAGGCCTGTATCATGGGGCTATGACTTGCACTGGAACTTCGGGTCACCCATCTGCAAGTATTCGGTGACGCCATGCTAGTAATTTCTCAAACCCTCAACAAATGGAAAACCCGAAACCCCAAGCTTCAGCCGTATCAGGAACTCATACTGCAATTAGCAAGTGACTTCCGGTTCGTCCACTTCCAACACATTAGCCGCAAACATAACCCATACACAGACGCTTTGGCCGTCCTAGCCTCATGGGTAGCAGTCACGGAAGGGTAGAACATTGCTATAGAAGTCACAACACTTCACCGACCAGCCTACAGCGAGGATGTCTACCACCTTACAGAAGTCCCTAGACAGGCCGACGCCAAACCCACAGCTTTGCCTCTAGATAGCCGCACCAGCAACCAGCAGACTGTCGACCAACACAGAGAACCAGTTCCGGCTGACGAACCAAACAATACAGATCATAGGTCCCCAGACGATAACCTGGGGAACTCACAGCAAGAGGACCACCCATGGTATTCAAATATACAAGCCTTCTTGGAGACCAGAGAGTTCCCCCCAGAGGCTACCACCCAAGACAGATGTACGTTGTCAAAACTGGCAGTCGGCTACGTCTTCAGCGGGGGATAGCTCTACAAAAGATCTCACAACCAAATTCTCCTCCGGTGCGTAACCTCACCCAAGGCAAGTATGATTATGCAGGAAATCCATGAAGGTGTCTGCAGATCCCACATGAACGGGATCCTCCTAGCAAAAAAGTTCATGCTCCAAGGCTACTACTGGAGCACAATGGAAGCAGACTGCACTGCATACGTCCGTCACTGCCACCAGTGCCAGGTACATGGAAACCTCATCCACGCACCCCCCAAGGAATTATACAACATGGCTTCTCCTTGGCCATTCTCCATGTGGGCCCTAGACGTGGTAGGTGAGGTCAAGCCGACAGCCACCAATGGACACAAGTATATACTGGTGGCCATCGATTACTTCACCAGGTGGGTGGAGGCAGTATCCTACAAGACAGTCACGACAGCCACCACCTAGAAGTTCTTGCGCAACAACATTGTCACCAGGTATGGCATCCCCTTCGAGGTAGTGACCGATAACGGCACCAACTTCATAGCCAAGCAGGTCACCAGCTATCTCAAGAAGTGTCACATCCATCACCTAAGGGCATCCCCCTACCGACCATAGATGAACGGAGCAGTCGAAGCAGCTAACAAGACGCTAGTCCGGATTCTCAAGAAGATGGTCTGAATACAAAAAGATTGGCACGACCACCTCCCGTACGCACTCTGGGCCTACTGGACATCCCTACGGACCACTACCGGAGCAACGCCATACTCGCTGGTATATGAGTCTGAAGCAGTGTTGCCAGTGGAAGTAGAACTTCCATCCCTTCGCATCCTCAAAGAAGCAGCGGACTCCGATGATCAGTGGTCAGAATCGTGCCTACTGCAACTGAACCACCTTAACGAAAGAAGGTTGAGGGCATTGAACCACGCCCAGACTTATCAAAGAAAAATGGCAAGGGCTTACAACAAGAAGGTTCGTCCCCGACCCCTTAAATCTAGTGATCTAGTCCTTCACTCCGTTTTTCCAACAGGTTCAATGGGAAAATTCTCCCCAAATTGGCGTGGCCCATACGTCGTCACCAAGATCCTCAACAGGGGAGCTGCTTACCTTTTTGATGAAGTCACCCAACAAGAGTTTGGCCCAGTCAATTTGTCGCAACTGAAGAAGTTCTACCCATAGAAGACAAATTCAACCGGGGATCTACGCGGCTGCCACCTTCAGATGGGCCGGCAGCCAGCCTCCTGGACCAGCTCCCCAAGACCAAGACAAGACGAGCTCGATCGGGGATCTATGCGGCTGCCGCCTTCAGATGGGCCAGCAGCCGGCCTCCAGGACCGACTCCCCAAGACCAAGAAAAGATGAGCTCGACCGGGGATCTACACGGCCGCTGCCTTCAGATGGGTCGATAGCCGGCCTCCCGAACTGGCTCCCCCAGGAGTAAGAAAAGACGAGTTCGACCGGGGATCTACGTGGCTGCTGCCTTTAGATGGGCCGGTAGCCGGCACCGGCCTCCCAGACCTACTCCCCAAGACCAAGAAAAGACGAGCTCGATCGGGGATCTACGCGGCTGTCGCCTTCAGATGGGCCAACAGCCAGCTTCCTGGACCGGCTCCCCAAGACCAAGAAAAGACGAGTTCGACCGGGGATCTATGCAGCTGCCACCCTCAGATGGGCCAGCAGCCGGCCTCCTGGACCGGCTCCCCAAGACCAAGAAAAGACGAGCTCGACCAAGGATCTACGCGGCTGCCGCCTTTAGATGGGCCGGCAACCAGCTTCCTGGACCGGCTCCCCAAGACCAAGAAAAGACGAGTTTGACCAGGGATCTACGTGGCTGCCGCCTTTAGATGGGTCGGCAGCCAGCCTCCCGGACTGGCTCCCCAAGACCAAGAAAAGACGAGTTCGACCGAAGGTACACGCGGCTACCACCTTCAGAAAAGCCAGCAGCCAGTTTTTCTCAGACCGGCCCCCCGCGGCATGGAACAATCAACCTCTCCTAGGATTTATTTTTTTACCCGGTCGCCAGCACTCTCCAACCAGTTGCCAGCATTTCTTATTGGAAACCCATCATCTCCTCTAGAAGACATGCACCTCAGGACAGAACTAGGGTCATTCTGCCCCTCCATCCCGTTTCATGCACTCAGCAGCTGCCAATGGTGAAACCCAATGGGCTAGCTCCCCACGGTCACAAAAGATCAACTAGACTGGGGATCGACGCGACCACCGCCTTCAGATAGACCAACCGCCGACTTCTTAGACCAACACCCCGCAAGCCAACCAAGAAGCTAATTCCCCCGTGACTAGGAAGGATGAACATAAGCGGGACTCATCACGGTCACCGCCTTCAGACAAGCCGACGACCGACATCTCCGTCTGACTCTCTACCGACCGATCGAGAGATCAGGTCTGGACAAGTACGCTCCTTTCCTTGGTGAATTCGCTCTTATGACTCACATGTCACACGATGCACACACGATGCACACACGATGCACACGTGATAAGCAGGTCCCACTCTTTAGTCATCCAGCCTCGTCCATATTGGAAAGGAAGAGGACCAGCAAAACTAGCCAAAATGGCACCCCACACGTTTGTGTATGTTCTGGATCACAGCCTGTCAGCCATAGCCTATTGCCCAATACTTACACACTCCACCATCCAACCAGCCCACCATCGACTACCACCTCTGACATACCCGGCAACTGTATCCACAGCTGGCGGTGAGAACAGTTTGCAGCAACAGGCGGCGCATCCGACTCAAGAAGTGCTATTCAGACCTCTGGAACAAACTACCGACCCTAGGAGCGACACCAACTCCCTCTAGGTAAGCTATTCCCCCTTGATACACCAGTCGCGACAACGTCGAGTTATTTTACTTGCCAACAGCATGTGGGGAGGGCTAGTAGCATTCTTTTATTCAGTTTTCTTATCTTCTATTTTGTAATAGAAAATAACAAAAAAAAAAAGAAGAAGAAAAGTCAGTGGCTAGAATCCTTCTTCAATAGAAAAAAAAGAGAGAAAGGAAAAAGAAAAACAAAACAGGAAAAGAGAAAGGAAAAAGAAAAAGAAAAAGGGAGAAAAAGGAAAAGAAAAAAAAAAGAGAAAAAGAAAGAAAAGAAAAAGTTACTTGTTGTTGAGTCCTAAAAGCATATGGACTCCTGTGTAAGGGAAGGGTAGATCTTAGGATTCCGCCGTCTATTGGTAGTCCAATACTCGGCTTGTCGCAATTGACCAAGTATCCCCTTCTTTCAGGGCTTGGCAACCCATCGAAGTCCGCCAATACAACCAGGTGCCAGAACCCATTTGCCAACACCCACTTCTCCCTTTTTCTCTTGTCCTAGGGCTTGACATCCCAGCTAAGTCGTCAATACTGTGCTTGGCATCCCGCTGAAAGTCGCTTCCACCCCTAGGTTCCGATGCCCACGTTTTCGGAACCCGCATAATTCTATCTGTTATCTCTACAACCCCAGAGCGAACTCGTGATGAAGAATCAGCATAATTATGGGCAGAAGGATAGCTCTCAGATCTCTCCTCTCGACCCGCCTTTGTCGCCTGAGGGTCGCTTCTGCTGGACAAGGAAACTACCTTTCCAAACTCACATGTGTGAATGTCCGAGCGGTTGTCTTTTGACGTGAGGTGAGACACCTTTCATTCCCCTGCAGGTCTAGATAACACGATTGAGTCGGAACAGCTACCTAGCGCAAACTTCATCATGATCATCCACCTGAAGATCCCTCTACGAAATCAACAAAACAAAACATAGGAAAGACAGTCACCAGAGAATGTCCCAACTTCCCCACACAACTCACCACAGATATTCACGAATGAGAGGAGGGAACGACACTCCCTCCTCACCTTTGGAAACTAATATACGAACGAGTCAATCAAACGATTCAACCAGTTGCCACTTAGGAAGTACGGCCACCTGGACAAAAACCTGCACGAGACGAGATGTCACGTGGAAAAAGAAGGGGGTTGCCGAGTAAATCAGCCAGCCACCGCCACCGATGCCCAGGTACGGTCGACTCCCCTAACACGAATCCCTCCTCACAGGAACGAACAAGGACCCCATGCCTCGCCGAACTCAGACAACTTGGCGCCACGACAAAGATCAGCGCCAGACGAAACATTACGCAGGAGAAAGAAGAGCCGCCGACAATTCGGTAAGAAAACCCAGTTGCCGGCTCCCCAAAAACCATACTTAGACGTATGGATCGGGTGGCTAACTGGCCCGCCGCTGGCAAACCAATAAGAAAACCCAGTCGCCGGCTCCCCGAAAACCACACTTAGACGTATGGATCGGGTGGCTAACCGGCCCACCGCCGGCAAACCGGTAAGAAAACCTGGTAGTCGGCTCCCCGAAAACCATACTTAGACGTATGGATCGGATGGCTAACTGGCCTGCCGCCGGCAAAACAGTAAGAAAACCCGGTTGCCGGCTCCTCAAAAACCATACTTAGACGTATGGATCGGGTGGCCAATCGGCTCGCCACCTGCAATCCGGTAAGAAAACCCGGTTGCCGGCTCCCCGAAAATCACATTTCGACATGTAGATCAAGTGACTAGCAGGCCCACCACCGGCAATCTGGTAAGAAAACTCGGTTGCCAGCTCCCCACAAACTCCCAGCATGGCACAAACATCGTCTCTGTATCATCACCCCACGACTCACCCGTCAGTCCGCACAAGTTCTTGAGGAAACAGTTATACGCAAAGTTTTGTTAAAAAGTGCATTGGATGTTATTTATGATGGGGAATACAAACAGACACACGAGACTATTCCTCATTTGAAGACCCCTAGGACTCGAACCTCCGAGGCTCATACCTCTGGGGGTCGGATCTCTGACGCTCCCACCTTCGCTGCTCCTGGGCCCACTCCCGATGCTCAATCCGCTCGACCAGGTGGATAAACTGGTCCTCACGGCTCAATAACCAGATAAGGACTTTGTGCCGAGCCTGGAGATGATCCAGCGCCGCGCGCAAACCCTCGACGTAATCTGGGTCTGAAGAAGTTCCACTAACAGACCGAGAAGCAGGAGTAGGAGGACGGCGCCCGGTTGACTACCCGCCGGACGACGAGCTGGTCTGCTTTGAGGCAAGCCTCTCGTACCGGCCCAGGTCGATCGAGGTGATGGGCCGGGTCTAGAGCGGGACTCTCGGCCAGTCCCCGATGGAGACACGGAGGAAGTGGGCCAGTTCCACCATCGCCTCCCCGAAGAGCAACTGGCTGGGAGGTCGCCGGTCTGGAATGATCACGCTGCCATCTGGCGCCGAACCGCCATCGCCCAGTTCACCTGGCAACCCGTTACCACCGTGAAATTCACAAGGTAAGTTGCCACACTGATCTCGTCCCAATGTCCCCCCTCTGGGAGGATCGTATTGTTAAGAACGAAGGAGACGAGGTGGGCAACGGGGTTCAGGTCCCAAGCCTTGGCGACACGTTGATGAGAACTAGCTTCCACGGCAATTGCCGTGTTGATGTCGCCAATGCTCCAAGGAAGGCTCGATGGGGAGGAGAAGATGTCCAGGCCAGTGAAGCGAAGGCCCAACACCTCGAACAGGAGCGTGTCAGAGAATTCCACCGGTCTTGACTGGAGGCCCAGAACAAGTTGCGACTCCACCTCCGACAGGTTGGAGTAAGTCTCGGCCACCAAGCCGGGGACGGTCTCGACCCGACGGAAGTCCATGACGAAAGGAAGCAAGCCCTACCTAGCAAACAGCTGCTCCACCTTTGGCAACTGGTCAAAGTTAGCTGGCCTACCATATAACACCGTCTTTACGGCCAAGTGACCGTCAACGGGGGACGCCAACTCCTGGTCGGTTTCAGGGGGAGCCACGCCATCGGCCGCCACCTCCTCGAAACCGGTCGGAGTTTGATACCAAGGGAGCGCTAGTCGAACTGACTCTGCATCCAACGCAGCGTCATCGGAGATCTCGAACGGCCCCGATACAGTCCCGAGGCGCTGTTGCCGACCCACTGTCACCTTAAGACACATCCGGCGCCATGAACTCTGGGGAGGGGCCTCCACCGACACCTCGCCTTCCACTCTGCCCGCCGGTACCCGGGAGCTAGAGGCACCGAGGTCTCGTCGCCGTTCTTCCAACCACCATCGGGACATGGCCTCAGCCGAAGACACGTTGCAGCCGTGGTCAGCAAGTTTGAAGAAGACGAACAAACGGGCCGACTCAACCCGATTAGGACACACGAGTTGTTCAGCCGCAAGTTTCTCAACGTGGGTGGTAAGAGATCAAGCCATTGCCGCACGGCCCCGGAAGCGGGTCGCTGGACGTGCTCCGTAACATTCTTTGTGCGAGGCATGATGATGGTGAAAGAGTAAAATCAAGGCAAGAGAAACGGAAGAAAATCGAAGAGAAGAACCCAAGTGAAGAATGAAATCGAGAAGAGGAGATGAAGAAATCTCAAATGCCTTCACCTCCTATTTATAGAAAATTTGGCACCCGGTTTCTGGCTAACACGAGGTGGCAACCGGTTCAAAAACTGGTTGCACAAAAATCAAGAAAGCTGAAACGATTCCTAACAACTTTGAAAAGGGTCCGATCATGGCACGGGAACTGATAAAGTGGCACGAAAATCAAAAAAGGTAAACGAAAATTGAGAAAGCTGCAGCAAGCACATGAAAACATTCACATCACCAACCGGTTTCCGACTAACCCGAGGCGGCAACCGGTTCAAAAACCAGTTGCACAAAAATCAAGAAAGCTGAAATGATTCCTAACAACTTTGAAAAGGTACGGTCATGACATGGAAACTGATAAAGTTGCACGGAAACCAAAAAAGGTGAACGAAAATCAAGAAAGCTACAGCAAGCACGTAAAAAGATTCACATCACTAGCCGGTGGCCGGCTCCCGTGAGGTGGCAACCGCGTAACCAGCCAGACAGGACGTAACGTCACAAAAAAAATATGATGTGACTATTCACTGCCTCGACAGCTTTCGAAAAAGAAACATGTGAAGCTTTCACATCACATCCCGATTGCCGGCTCCCACAAGGTGGTTGCCGCATAACTAGCTGGTTAAGAGCTAAGACGCGGGGGAAGTACGACGCGACGCTGACACAGCCTCCGGACACGGTACGCAAACGCTTTCCACCTCGTTACCCAGTCGCTAGCACCCATAAGGTGGCTGCCGTGCATCCAACCGGCTAACACTATGGCATCCCTCGGTCAAGTGACTAAGAGTGTAAGTTCGATTCCATTTTCTCACCAACGATAGATAATTCACAAAAATGTGAAATCTCGCATGCCTTACCGTTTACACATGGAGGGTCATTCAACCCTAGGATGTCGGTTTTCTTCCCCTGAAGTCATACAACCTCGCCTAGGGAGGGGCATTTTGTTGACCCCATGCTTAAGCAAAATTTAAAGGGGGAATCACTCGGCTAGCCGCCGGCAAGCCGCTTCAAGGAAGCGGCAACCAGTCCCCAAAAACCCCAACTTGCACAAAAGGTTGGGGGAATCACCCGGCTAGCCGTCGGCAAGCCGCTTCAAGGAAGCGGCAACCGGTCCCCAAAAACCCCAACTTCCACAAAAGGTTGGGGGAATCACTCGGCTAGCCGCCGGCAAGCCACTTCAAGGAAGAGGCAACCGGTCCTCAAAAAATCCCAACTTGCATAAAAGGTTAGGGGAATCACCTGGCAAGCCGCTTCAAGGAAGGGCTAGCCGAACCGACTCCGCATCCAACGCAGCGTCATCGGAGATCTCGAACGGCCCCGATATAGTCCCGAGGCGTTGTTGTCGACCCACTATCACCTTAAGATGCATCCGGCGCCATGAACTCTGGGGAGGGGCCTCCGCCGACACCTCGCCTTCCACTCTGCCCATCGGTACCCGGGAGCTGGAGGCACCGGGGTCTCGTCGCCGTTCTTCCAACCACCATCGGGACATGACCTCAACCGAAGACATGTCGCAACCGTGGTCAGTAAGTTCGAAGAAGACAAACAAACGGGCCAACTCAGCCCGATTAGGACACACGAGTTGTTCAGCCGGCAAGTTTCTTAGCGTGGGCAGTAAGAGATCAAGCCATTGCCGCACGGCCCCGGAAGCGGGTCGCTGGACGTGCTCCGTAACATTCTTTGTGTGAGGCATGATGATGGTGAAAGAGTAAAATCAAGGCAAGAGAAACGGAAGAAAATCGAAGAGAAGAACCCAAGTGAAGAATGAAATCGAGAAGAGGAGATGAAGAAATCTCAAATGCCTTCACCTTCTATTTATAGAAAATTTGGCACTCGATTTCTGGCTAACATGAGGCGGCAACCGGTTCAAAAACTGGTTGCACAAAAATCAAGAAAGCTGAAACGATTCCTAATAACTTTGAAAAGGGTCCAATCATGGCATGGGAATCGATAAAGTGGCACGAAAATCAAAAAAGGTAAACGAAAATCGAGAAAGCTGCAACAAGCACGTGAAAACATTCACATCACCAACCGGTTTCCGACTAACCCGAGGTGGCAACCGGTTCAAAAACCAATTGCACAAAAATCAAGAAAGCTGAAACGATTCCTAACAACTTTGAAAAGGTATGGTCATGGCATGGAAACCGATAAAGTTGCACGAAAATCGAAAAAGGTGAACGAAAATCAAGAAAGCTACAGCAAGGAAGTTGGTAGTGGCCATTCGGGTGTACGAACACGTACAACCCGACGATTCCCGTTTCTTTTTCGGGAGGCGTAAGTCTACCCTCCCAATGCCCCGGAAAGATTTTCAGGATGACGCCGCCGGCAAGGAAGCCGGCGGTGGTCGTTCGGGTGTACGAAGAAGCACAATCCGACGATTCTAGTTTTCTAGGAAATACAAGCCCTCCGTTAAAACCCCATGCTTTAACGAACGACATTTGCACAGATGATTCAGGGAACCAATCGGCAAGCCAGTACAAACAGCCGACCGTCGGTTCCCCAAAAACCCATATTTACACAGAGGGTTCGGGGAACCAACCGGCTTGCCAGGCAAGCCAGTACAAATAACCGGTCGCCCGTTCCCCAAAAACCCATCTTTGCGCAGATGGTTCGGGGAATCAGCCGGCCTGCCTCCGGTGAACCGGTATAAAAACCGGTAGCTGGTCCCCAATCTCTAGGAAATGTAAGTCTACATTCCCAATGCCCTGGAAAGATTTCCAAGATGTCATCTCCGGCCTGCATCCTTGCCGGCCCTGGCCAAGCAATAATGCAAGTTCTCATCTCTAGTATGGGGATATGACGCGACAGCCGGTATACCCAACCGGCTATCCGGCGGCCCTGGAAAGTTTTCAGGATAAGGTCACGTGTGGCCAGATTGACTATTGTAGTTTTCAGTTTTAGAGCCAGAGAGAGGCCAGGATTGCCCGGGCTGTCTGGGGTTGCCTAACACCTTCCCCAACAGTACCCTAAGCCCCGTATCCAGTTCTCTCACATTTCGTATATTGTCACGCAATTTTACGTCACTCTAGTAGTTTTATCATTTCGATGGTGGAAGGACACTTCCTCATCCGGTTTTCCTTGTTTTCTACCTAAAAATAAGGTGGCGACTCCGTTCAACGAGCCATCAACCACACGTGGTGATGCGCTCACACAAACACCTTTTAATTCTCTGTACCTTGGTCCATCTGCCGACGGGGCCGACGGAAAGCCATGGGCTTCCGGGTGATAGCCGGATGAAAGAGAGGGTACAATATATCTAGGGAACTTGACACCAACTGGTAAATAAGAACACCATACAACAATTTCTTCTTGATCTTTATGATCTTGGAGATGAAGGCCTTATACCCTACACCCTCATTCTTTAATCCTAAACTCTCAAATATATATTCAGGTGTCATATAAATCTATACTTTAGTCACATTAGTTACAAAAGCCCCCCATCTTCCTCATGCAAATTTGAAAAGAAGGCCAATACTAAATTTTCAGCTTTAAATTTATTACTTAACCTTGGGATAACTTTCAATAGTCCTTGGAATTCCAACAAATTTGTGATTTCATCCATGAAATCAAAATTCACTAGTTTGCTGAATAGGATATCAAAATTTCTAATACTCTGGAATTTATCCCAAGACTTAGCATTTCTGAAAATCACTAGATTTGTGCCTGTATGCTGGGTTAGCTTTGTGCAGCTAAAGCTTTTGCAATGGCTGTATTTGGTTCAATGGGTGGAGATTACACCACTAATGCTCTATCGTCCACTCCACCAGATTCTGTTTGTTGCTCAGTAGAAACTTTTGGCTACCCTAAGTGTAACTCAATTTCAATTGGACTTGAGCTTGGAGGACTGATAGTAGTCTCTCCCTCTTGTTCTTCTTCTTCTGAGGAGCTCATCTCCTCTATAGGGGTAGGCTATAATATTCAAAAAAAAAAAAAAACGGGGGAGAAAATTAAAACCAATATATAAAAACATAGAGAAAACATATAAACTTAAACTTAAAAACAGAACTAAAGGAAATGAATTTCAATTAGTACCTAACCCTCTTCTGAAGAAAATTGAATTGTTTCATGAATAGTCTAATTTATCTCTTCACTATCTTGGAAGTCCGAAAATGGAACAATTGTTCCAATAGTAGGTCCTTCCTCCTGAAATTAATATTTAAACACAAATGAAACCTGAAAACTTTAATTACTAAAAAGAGGAAATTCAAACTAAAACCCTAAGAGAACCTAAATCTCTAAGTTTAATTTGATGGTGGGACGTTAATATGAAATTTGAAATTTGGAGGGTACAGGACATTACAAAGTAGGAATGGAGTCAAGTCTACATTGAATTGCAACTGGAGGATCTGGGAGAACCTGACATGCCTTATGAAGGAAAAATCAAAGCTTTCTGTTTCATCAATGGAGACACTTTTATTTAATGTGCATGGGATAATCTTTATTACAAGATCCAACTGTTTGATGGAGGCTGCAGTGTTGAACTTATTCATCAATTAACCTTGCCTGCTTCTACAATGTGGTTACATGAATTAATTCCTTATGCAAATACTCTACAACACTATGTGTAGTATTTTCTGTCTGCCCACATGTTAGTTCGAGGGTAAACTTGTTTATCCACGAACCTAGTCGTGGGTTTCAAAAACTCCCTTGCTAAATAGTTGAAATGTTTATTATTTCTTTTGGAACATCTCTATTGTATTGTGCTCAATTCTAAATAAACGTCTTTGTTGTTTTATTGCATGTTTTTATTAAATTTGAAATTTTATATCATTTACTACAGTTGTGGTATTATTGTAAACAGATGTTCCTGTTGCATGACAACATAAAATGGCAACTAAAGCTTATTTAATGATAGTACACAAGAAAATCTTCTTTTATATTTAAATGTTGTATATTAGGTTGGTCTAGGGATTTATCTCATAGGTTAGTTGAACACTTACAAGAAAAACAATTATGGCTGCCCTACAGCAAGAACAACGTAATGTTTGTAAAAAGAGTTTAATTCGAACCATTATTGCATTTTACTTTGAGTTGCTTCAAGGGTTATCTAGTTTACCCACAGAGTAAGTTCGAGGGTTATCCTGTTTACCCTCGAATCGAACCGAAAAAAGAAGAAGAAGAAAAACCAAAGTAAAACACTGTGGGGATAAGCCACGGGTAAGTCCATGGGTTATCTAGTTTACCCACATGTTAGTTTGAGGGTTATCCTGTTTACCCTCGAACCAAAAGAAAAAAAAAAGAAACGTAAAAGCTGTGGGGATAAGCCATGGGTAAGTTCGTGGGTTATCTAGTTTATCTACAGACTTATGCGAGGGTTATTCCCCTCTGAACCAAATACGACTCTGTTTACTGAAAATGAAAAAATTTTAAAAAAGGAAAGGTTCTGAAATTAAACAAGATTAATCATTTGAATGAATTTAGAAGGGTTATTTCATAATTCAAATGAGGTTAAAGGTAATTACAATTAAGTGAACTTAATGACGAAGGTCAAAAATTCTGAACTGCAATTATTTAATTTATACAAGTGTACCAAGAATGTTTAAAAGGAAAAGGAAAAGCGCAAATTCTCTGAAATGGTTTAATTCAACAAGAGTTGTGTTAATCCATTAGACTATGAACTTGGAAAGAAAATTTTTGAAAGGGATTAAAAATATTAACACTTGTTAAAAATTGAAATATGCAATTATACACGTACAGGCTTAAAAGAAAACATACATAACTTGGAACTACAGACAGAGTACAACTATCTGAAAATATCATTTCATTAAAAGAAAGTTTAAAAATTACATCACAAGAGAGCTTTCTCTCCAATTGTATCAATTTAAAAATATATATATATACATCAGAAGAAAGATCAATCACTGCTGAGGGAATCTAGACTTCAGTTCTGCAACTTCTACTTTCAAAGCAGCCAATTCATCTAACACAGTGTCCACCTTTTCTGATATAGAGGCTAATCCTCTCTGTTGGGATGTGGATGGTTCACTGTGGAGCTGTGGTGTTGGTTGATCCTCTGCAGAGAATAGCTTCAAGTCTTTGGCAGTTAGTACCCTAGACTTTAATTTTTTTATAGCCCAATCTGATAAATCAAAGGAACTTGACACCAACTGGTAGATAAGATCACCATAGAATAACTTATTTTTGATGCTTGTGATCTTAGAAATGAAAATTCTATACTAGTTCACCTGAATCTTATTAAGTACTGCATATGTTGCAATTTTTACAAAGACAGACAATTCTACATCATGTCCAAATCTTTGATATATAGTTCTGATCAGGATTAATGCAATCATATGAGACTTCCCATTCATTTGCTTGAGCCTATTAAACAAATTAATTTGAAGGTTTATGGCCATACAGTTCTTCATACCCTGCTCTAACCAATCTGCCATTGTAGACGATTCTAAAATCTCTACACCCTCATCTTTTAATCATAGGCTCTCATATATATATTCAAGTGTCAAATAGATTCTCACATCAGTCACATTAGAAACAAGCACCCCATTCTCCTCATGCAGATTACTATAAAATGCAGGAACTAAATTTTCAGCCTTGAAATTGTTACCTGACCTAGGGATGACTCTTAGCAGCCCTTGAAATTCTAGTAAATCCTTGATTTCATCCATGAAATCAAAGTCCATCGGTCTGCTGAAAAGAATATCATAATCCCTAATCATCTGAAATTTAGCCCTAGCTCCAGCATCTCTGAAAATCACTAGATTAGTTCCAAGCTGCTGAGCCTATTCTGCATGTGAGGGGGAGGATGGAGCTGATGCTTCTGCAGTAGCTAAATGTGGTTCTATTGGTGGAGAATAGATTACCAATGCTTTATCTTCTTCTCCACCAAAGCTTGGTTGCTACTCGACAGAAGTCTCTGTCTGCCCTAAATCCAAATCCACCTGCATTTGACTTGAGGCTAGAGGATTGACAGTAGCTCCTTCCTCTTCCTCTTGTCCTTCCTTCTTTTCTTCTTCTTCTTCCCTTTCAGGGGAAGTTGGCTCACACTATATATATATATATATATATATATATATATATATATAAAGTGTGGGGAAAACATATAAACACATGCATAAAAAAAAAATGGAAACCTAAAACAGACTTGAAGGTAATGTAGCTTAAATGATTACTTGACCCTCTGAAGCAAACTGAATGGCTTTGAGGATGGTTTGATTGACCCCTTCACTATCTTGGGGTTCCAAAAATGGAACTACTGCTCCAACAGTAGATCCTTCCTCCTGAAATTTAACAAAATCACATTTTAAATTACTAAAAAGGGAGAAATTGAAAGAAAACAAAATTAACAAATACTAAACTTAAAAACCTTAAGTATACCTGCATCTCCAATTGATGCCCTGCTTCTTCAACTTGAGGAACCTCCTTGTGGACTGGTGATTCAATGGGAGGATGGTTGGCTACTCTGTATTAATGAAGTAACTCCCCTAGGGTGAGTTCATCATCACTACTCTTTATTACCCGTCCCTCCTGTCCAACCACTGGAATGTCTTCCTCTTCTGCTTGTTGTTGTTGCTGTGGTGGTGGTGTTGGTACTTGCAGTGGTGGTTGTTGTTCTTGTTCTTGTTCTTGTTCTTCTTCTTCCTCTCCAGAGTCTGTCTCTATCCACTCCTCATTGCTCACAGGAAGTTGAGATGTTTCAACTACTCTCTCAACCTCTTGTGGCTTGGATGAACCTACCATCATCTCACTAAATACTTTGAAATCAGCCTCCCTGGGCTCTTCTTTCACCTTGACTTCAGCTGCCTTCTAGATGGCCTCAATTTCTGCCATCTCCATAGCATGGGCAACTTGCTCTGTAGTGTGCTGCCTCCACTCATACAAGGCACATTGGGAGGCAATCTCAGCCACTTCTTGGCTATCCCCGAGAGAGAGGTAGGTTTGCATATAGAACTCATATTGTTCCCTCTCATCTCTGCCCTCGGGAAGGTAGGCATATACATCATCCATAACCACTGCATCTCTGTTTAAGTCTTGGATGATGGAATA
Source organism: Amphibolis antarctica (assembly GCA_024699675.1). NCBI lineage: Eukaryota > Viridiplantae > Streptophyta > Magnoliopsida > Alismatales > Cymodoceaceae > Amphibolis > Amphibolis antarctica. Next base: position 19,666 of record JAMKPZ010002041.1, read on the forward strand.
CATAGCCTTGGTAAACCACAACTCAACTTTGGTGCGAACAATGTGTTGATCCAAGACTTTCTTGGGCCTAATTGCACATTCATCCTGCCAAGCTTGCTGAGTGTAATCTTCAATAGTTTGCACCACTACATTAGGGAGAGTCACAAATTCCCTCTAAACCTTACTTTGGAAGTGTTTCAACTGATATTTCAAATTATTTAAAATCTTCTCCTTGGTATGGTCTCTTTGCAAACTACCCTTATACCACCCAGATGAAGACAAATCAAATTAGTCAAATTTAATCAATCTCATTCAATCTTCTATGGATAATGACCTTTGAGGTCTTATCTTTTGCCATAGAGTACAAAAATAGGTAATAGTCCTGATCTTAATTGACCCATTGGTGGCTAAGCAAAATATCACTCTATGGAACCAGAAAACACACTTCCTTTTCATTAAATCGTGCGCCAAATGATTATTAGGGTGAGCTAACTACTCCTGCCCTACCTCTCTCTCAACATGAGAGGCTATTTTCTCCTTGAGGAAGGTTGGCACTACAATGCCAGCCTCCCTACTCTGTTTCAAACAATCAGCAGTATCTTCCCTTACCATTTTCAACTCCTGCTCCCTAATTGCGACTTTGATCTTGCATCGGCCCTCATTGTGCCACATTTCAGCATTCATTTTAAACTTCTGGAAGTTCAACATCTTAATCCACTCGTAGTTCGAAGCTGGAGCAGAGGGAGCTAAGGTGGAGATGGAAGCCATGATGTATCATGGGAGGAGAAGAGTACTATGAACGTAGGTTGTGAGAAAAAGGGTTAATGCACGGGAGGGCTTTAATAATTTTTATAAGGATAATCATATAATTGGACGATCGAATAGTAAGATCCGTAAATATTTAACAGTTTTCGGGTTTACTCACATGGTAGTCCAAGGGTAAACACCTTTACCCTCGAACTTAGTTCGAGGGTAAACAATAGTGGACAGGATCTTCATAAATTTTATTATGCAGCCATTTTCAATCATATTAATACTCTCACATTATGTATTTACTTCATGATTATTAGATGTCTCGAGTTGAGCTTAAGTGCTAATTTAATGAAGTGTTTGGATTTAATGAATTTTAGTGAGCAATAGAGATCCCTGTAGACATCTTGTGCGAGATATTAAGCTATTTGCTAGTGAGAGAAATTTGCAAACTAAGTTGTGTTAGAAAAAGTGTCATAGCATTCATTTCAGATTATTACTTTTGTTCCCGCTAAGCATACAAAATGAGAAATACAATCAGTGGAGTGATTTGATATGATGCACGTTTAAGAAAATATTTGTACCATGGAATTGATTTTGAGTTAGGCATTCAGCCTACATCACTGGAAGGAATTGAAAATATTTTAGGTTGTAATGGTGGACTAATTATTTACAGATATTATGGAGAGCCATTTTCTAGCAGATCCGATATTGGAATTAAGAACCTTGCCACGAATGTAGAATTAATACTTCCAAACCCTAACAGAGATAAACTTGTGATGCATGGCTCAAGTGCAGTCTTGACATTTAAGGGTACTGATAAAAGGATAATGCACAAATTATTTTGTTGGGACGAACCACGAATGTGCATAGGTTGATCTCACATGTCCGGACGTGCACCATGCCCTTGTTAACTGCCAGTTCGTGAACTGCCAATCCTCTCATCTATAAAACAGTCACATAGCCTTGAAACTAAACCACCCCCCCTCTCTTCTTCCTTCATCCACCATTTACAAAGCATTTTCCATCTTCTCCATCTTCCAACCTCCACCTACTCATCTCTTTCGAGAGGAGATTGACGACCTCCTCTTCTCCAACCATTCACGTAGTGTATTTGCTATTTTTTTCTTAACCTAAGCGTTTCCTTGAAGGAGAGACTCTCGATGCCAGTTGTTTCCTCCTCTGTTCCTTGGTGTAATTGTGGATTGACACCCCAAAATCTCACTACAAGATTGAAAGGAAGGCTTGCCAGAATGACAACCTGGTGGACCGGAAGTAAAAACAAAGAGAAGTTCCCAGCCTAAGCAAGTTTCAAAGAGAGAAATTACAATAAAGCATTAGGTGTTCTTTCCATTTTTATTTTCTTTATTTTACTTTACGTTTTTACAACTATACTAAAATCTACAATCACACATTTATCAACTTAGTTACAATAATTAGAATATGTTTTTATATTTGCTGTAATGTTGAATGTTGCATTCTTACTTTTACAAGTTGTTTGTATTATACTGTATTTCTTGCATTGTATTGTGTGTTGTGTTTTGAAATATATAAAAAGATAAAAAATATAATCATTCAACTCTTAGAAGTTTCAGCCAATTTGAATCGTGCTGTTTTTACATCTAAAACTCACAATTATCGCATTACCCACGTGTAAGTTCAAGGGTAGAGACGTTTACCCACGCGCTATCTCGAGTGTTAAGTGCTTCTTCCATGTAGAATGTTAAATTGTATGCAAACTGAAGGGTATACTGTCAAAGCTTAAGAAAAATTAAATATTTGGAAGTAAAATCCTCTGGAAAGTGTAACACAATCGATATTTCTAGACTATCCTAGCGGTTAATTGGAATAAGGCAACTGTGACATTGCTTATAAGATATTTAATCAATTGTTTCACTTAATTGAAGTCACCAATTCAACTAAACACTAAGCAAAAACTAATCTTTGTGGACAAACCTGTACTTGCACACTAATTACATCTGAACCTGTACTTGCACACTTGCGGTGAATTAAAATATTTCGCACACACAATTTATATAAGAAAAGAATTACAAGTTAGTGGCAAAATAGCCGTCTAGGTGGTGGAACTTCTAGGCAAACAAGTGGAATTTCCTCTGACCTTCAGAAGAAAATCCAGTGTAGGAGAGGAAGGCGCTGCCCCCGCACAAGTGTAAAATGGAAGTGCTGTCTAGGTGGTGGAACTTTCAGACAATATACGAGAAAATGAAAATAAATTCATGGCGAGCCATAACGTTATGGGCTTAGGTCTACGGCTCGTCGTAACATTATGGGCTTAGGTCTACGACTCGTCATATAACATTACAAGCTTATGTCTACGGTTTGCCATAACATTACGGGCTTAGGTCTATGGCTCACCGTAACATTACGAGCTTAGGTCCTGTGGTGGAAATGGAAGTTCCATCTGGTCAGTGGAACTTCCACTAGTGCCCAAATGGACACTCCTATGCAAGGGAGATGACGACCGTTCAACGTAAATGTCAGCGAAAATTTCGGTGGGATTGAGAGGAATTTTCGATGATGAAAATCTTAAGTATGAGGGGTCTACAGTCTACAAACTAAAAAAGTCCCTCTATAGCTCCAAACAAGCCCGTAGAAATTGGTTCAGCAAACTATTCCAATCCTTAACCAACATATGGTTTAAACAATGTCGATTTGACTATTCTCTCTTTGTCTACAGGAAAAACAATGTGTGTTAATGTCTTAGTCTATGTTGATGACATCTTAGTGAGTGGAAACAATCTTAATGCCATAACACATTTAAAAAATCATCTACATCAAAACATTGCTATTAAAAATCTAGGTCAGCTTAGATATTTTCTTATCTTGAAATTTGCTATGTCTAATATTGAGATTAATATGAATAAATGTAAGTACTACTTATAATTAGTACTTAGACTAAATAAATGAAACTAGCCTGCTAGGTTGCAAATTCTGCAAGGTGCCTTTGGAAAAGTATCTAATATACAATTATGATGAAACTCATATTCTTCAAGATCCTACTTAATATAGACGTCTCATTAGTAAATTAATCTACTTGACCATAAGCAAACCCAACATCTACTATGTAGTGAACCATTTAAGTCAGTTTATGGTTAAACCTTATAAAGAACATTATGATGTTGCCTTATAATTAGTTAGGTACCTTAAAAGTGATCCTAATTAAGGCATAACTTTCTGTAAAGATTCTCATGCTGTCTTAAAATGCTTTTGTGATGTTAATTGGACTAGATGTGCCCTTACTTATAGGTTTACTACTAGTTTTGCAGTTTATTTTTGAAACTCCCTTACATCTTGGAAAACAAAAAAAAAAACACACTATTTCCCATTCTTTTGCTAAAGCAAAATATAGGTCCATGGAAAATAGTACTTGTGAGGTTACTTAGCTAACCTACTATCTGATTTAGGTGTGAAATAGGTGCTAAACTTCACTGTGATAATTTAGCTACTCAACATATTACTACAAACCTAATATTTCATGAAAGGATCAAGCACATAGAGCTAGATTGTCATGTGATGTGTGAAAAATTAACTGCTACATTGTTAGTTACTAAGTACGTGAAAAGTGTAGTTCAAGTGGCTAACATACTCATCAAACCTCTTCCTGCCTCAAAGTTCACCACATTGAAGATCAAGTTAGGCATCCAAAACATTTCCGTACCACCTTGACAGGGAGTGTTAGGATTTTTGTATTATCATTGTTGGAGGGCATTCCTGTCTTTTTACATTTTTACCGTTTTCTCTCGTTCTCCCTTCTTTACCGTTTGATGACCACCACTCCATCTTGACCGCTATTGTAATCCTATTTAAGCTCTCGTCTTGTTTTTCGTGTAATGCAATATTTTTTCTTCCTACTGCCTCTGCTCCATTCTTCATCTAGGTTTGTGTCACCGTGTTTTCTCCTGCAGATCTATGATTTGTTTGACATAAGTTTTCATGTACAAGAGCTAAGGTATTCTAGTAACACAAACCTTTTGCATATTGATTTTTACGGCGTAAAGCCACGGTACAACAAGAGTAGCTTACAGGGTTGAAGAAGGGAAAAATCATCAAGCCACCAATTCATCAAGAAGGGCATGTCCCCTTGTACAACAAGTTACTGATAAGTTTTTGCTTCAACATGCCATCCACATGCTGAGGAACCTATGGATGTTCGCAGACGGGCATGTTGTCCCTCCAACCGTGCTTCCAGCAATTTAGCTTTCAGTCCCCCTGGCAATTTGGATGAGGATTCTGCTTTTCCGGTATCAGGAGGTGTATTCAGGTGCTTCCATTGCTGCACTGGATGGGCCACAGATTGAATATCACCTGTCATGCTGACTGCAGTGGACTGCCCCATGAAAGAATGATCATTCCCAAGTTTTATCCTAGAGTCATTGGAAATTTCTTGCTGGTGCTTGGATGAGTTCTCAACCACATTGTTGGATCCAATGGGGAACTTCCACTGGCGACTCTCATCAGTTTCTGTAGGTATGAGAAATTCCAAGAGTTTTGCATCTTCTCCACCTTCTCCATGGGGATGCGGGTGAATTCCTTGCACCCTATCTGCAAACTGCATTTTGTCTCCAACACTTGTACAGGTCCTCTCCTCAAACTGTAAATGTGCATCAGATGAGCTCCGACAAACAATCCTTTCAGCATATCTGACCATCTTTTTACCAATATTGGATTTCCTTGCATCTGAACTTTCAATAACTTCTTCTTTGCCGTGAACAATATAATCACTCCCCATGCTAAGATCATTGCAATTCAAATCACTGGCTACTGAATCATCCTCTTCAGCATCTTGAGGTGCGCTGGTAGTCCCATTCAAGTGGATAGACTCAAGGGATTGGTGATGAATATAATTGTCAACCCTGGAATCCTTATTTGCCATGATGCCATCACCAAAAGCATTAGATCGTCTAGATTGCAGAAGGTTTTCAATTCCACATCCTAACCTGTGGATGATCATGTTTGCCTCAGCAAAATCCCCATGAGATTCTGCAAGCTTCATCTGAAGCCGATTGTCCAACCATGCTTCAGAAATTTGAAGTATCAAATTGTCAAATCTATGAACAAAATCCATTTCTGACTTCTGCTTCAACTCACTGACTTTGTGTTCATATTCTACAGTTCTCTTGGCAAACTCATCACAAAGGTCTTCTAACAAAGCACACACTTTCTTTTCCTTTTTGAGATCCATTAATGCCTTAGAGTATGATGGTTTTACTTCAGAAAACTCCTTTGCCACCTTCCAATGCAAATTCTCGGAATGTTTTCGCAGTCTCCTTTCACCTTCAGCCTCATCCTTCAAAGACTGAACAGCTACTTTGATCTTTTCCCTCTCCTTCCTTTTCTTTGCCAAATTGTTTTTGTTTTCTGCCAGCTTTTTAATCAGATCATCTATTTCACGTTGGTCCACTTGCCTTTCCTCAACCAAATCATGGATACGTGTCTTAGCATGATCTAGCTCCAATTTCATGGCTTTCAAAATTGATATATTGGATGCATGTCGTTCTTCCAGGCTCCAAATCTGGTTCAATATCTTTAGTATTTCAGTTGATGTTTTGAGGCTACATGTTGTTTCTCCAAGCCTTCCCTTGAGTCCCAATGAACTGGTAGGAGTCATGGCATGATTATAAGCTTCCATCTAACAAGAGGTACATAGTAACAAAATAACCAGAAGCCCCAAATTATTCAATTTGAATATGGAACAAGCATTGGAAAATTAAGTAGAGAATGAAATTTTAACAAAGAATGATACTTTTATTTGTTAGAAGGCCTAAAATGTTTGAGACTCAAGCACAAGCAAAAAAGAAATTTATAAACAAAGAATGAAGCCTACAATCACAAAAGAAACAAAAAGCAATTTCTAGATATTAAGTTTCCAAGTAAAGAGACCATTATAATTAACAAATGAAGTAACCTTTTCAATGAAAGAACCAAACAAACAACAAAAACAGATAAAAAGATCATAAAATTGCAACCAAAAGTCAGAACCAAAGCACACACAAAGATCATTCATTAGTTGAAACTACTTGAAACTGCATTGCTACCTCCATTGAACTACCATAGCTAGCAGGAGTTACAGGTTGAAAAGTTACACCATCCCTAGCACTTGACTCATGGTGTTGAATCAATGAAGATGTGGCATCCCACCCATCAGCCCCCGTAGTTGGAGTCTGTTACGATGAAAAATGAAGAGGTTAAAGTGGCATGCTTGGTAAAATAACCTAACAATGCCCACTTTCTCTATGCATGCATGCATGTATGTAAATGGTGATCTAAACATGAGCTGTTTAGATTAGAATTCAGAACAAAAATGGTATGATTTGCCACATCAATCTGCTAAATTTCTTTGCAATTGAACAAATACACAGTGTTTTTCATGGTTGAGACCCTAATCAGTAGCTGTTGAATTGAAGAAACGTATAGATTCATACCGACCAAGTGGAATTTCAGATCATAGCACAGAATAATGGATCGTTAAAATTTTTTATGGCTACATAGAACAAATTGGGCAAAATCCATCATAGAAAAGAAGAGCATAGCTTTTCAAAACACCGCAATTACAAGAGACTTCTGCTCTGATTCATAAAATTGGAAGCTGAAGCAACCAAAAAACTTCAATGTCAATAAACATAATGCATCTTTAATAATTTCCGAGATTGCTGTTAAATAATAAAACTTGATTCAAAAATTATCATTAAATTCGTAGAACAATAGAAACAAAGAAAATTTTCAGGGGCAATAAACATAAATCTAGTTTGAATAAGCAAAGATCAAAAAGCTGCATTCAAGCAACGAAAGAGAGGAGCATTACTGCAACAAAGCATAAATGAAGGATCGCAATTACGCATGCAAAGACCTTCATGCATTAACTCCCCAGAAATCAGACGCCAACAAGACACTGCAGAATCCAGGAAGATGTTACCCTGTAATGCCGGCTGAGCGGGGAAGCCTCCGCCAAGTCGAGATTCTTGACACCTTTACGGTAACGGTGCCGGCTCGGATCACCCTCTCTTCTACTCATCCTGGAAACGGGTAACGAGTCCTGGATCTCCCAGAGGTTGGCGCCGAGCTTCCTGGCCGACACGGCAATGTCAGCCACCCTGTTGGACGTGCTTCTTCTATGATCCCGGCCGGCAAGGCGGTCGTCCTCTTCCGCCTTCCATGAGGGCACTGGAGTGGAGGCGCCACCCTTCTTGGCGATCGAGATCCCCCTCCTCAGCTTCGCCCCCAGAAGCTCCTCCCTCTTTGGTAGTTGCGCACCACAACGTCCGCCGACGATTACAACATCCTTTCCCCTTTCCATCACTCCCCTGCTCCTCCTGCCCTTCACCCTACACAGCACACTTTTTCCCCGCCCATTTCGCGTACATACCCCTTCTCAGCTTTCATCCCCACTCTGCAGCTGTGGTTTTTCTCCGATTGGGCCTTCACCCTCTGTCTTTTGTGATGCAATGAATTCACACTTTGCTTGCTTGCTTGCCTGTTTAGATCGAGCAAGGAACACAGTTGACAGCACACGCCACCACAGACCTTGTTCAGAAGACACCCTCTGTCTTTTGTGATGCAATTAATTCACACTTTGCTTGCTTGCTTGCCTGTTTAGATTGAGCAAGGAACACAGTTGACAGCACACGCCACCACAGACCTTGTTCAGAAGAATCTGAACGGTGGACTTGCAGGAGGCATCTAAGAGATATTGGGATAAAACAAATATATCTGGATAAATTCAATGTGAAGGCTGTGTTTTATTGTTTTCGGTTAGTTTGACAACAAAAGAATTGTAATAATTATCGAAAGTTTACTTTAGTATTAATGATCAGATACTGCATGGGTCCTGTTTATGTGATAAGTTGAGATATTATATTTATAATTTTTTTTAAAAATACTATAAAATTTTATAATATATAATGAAAAATAAAACTACATAAAATAAGACGTACAAACAAACAAGGTCAATAGTCAAATGGATTGTCTTAATCTTTGTTTGTTTATGTATTATATCTTATACACTTCTATTTTTGTTATGTATAATATTTTACAGTATTATTTACTAAATAAGTTTTACATTATTTACTATTCATTATGTGAATTCTCAAAAAATATTATTATCAATACAACTTCTAAAAAAATACCATAGTTACATTGATATAATAAATACGATTTATTAATCTATTACGTATTTTATTTATTATTCTTCACAACTCTTAGAAACATTATCATAATATTTCATTATTCTATTACATATTTTATTCATTATTTATCGTAACTCTTAAAAAAATATTATCATTTTTTTTAATTGTAAATCATATAATTTCTAAAAAATTATAAAACTCACCTCATATAACCACACCACACAAACAAACAACCCCTTAGAATGGGCTGTTGACATTGCTTCAACAAATTAAAGAGACCTCAAGCTTCGTTGAATAAACCTCTTAACCTCAATAAAAATAAAGAGAAACTTGGACTTAACTAAGATTTTGTTTGAGAAAGTTAATAATTTAGATGAGTTTTGAGTTCACATTTTTTAAGTTGATACGATGTAAGAAAAGTTCTTTCTATTATCCTTTTTGATAGTTATAGTAAAAATTTCTACAATTATTATACTATTTGTTAAAATATATATTTTATATAATAAATTTTTTTACAAACCTCATTCTCAAATAAAGCACACTACTTCATCGACAAAGTTAAGACAATTCATCTTTTTAAAACTAATTGACTTATGAGAAAATACTCACACAAGTATTATAAGAGTTTTAGTTTACCAATTATATAATCTAAGATGCCTTTGTGCTTATTAGTCTTTTATAGAGTTATGTATCTTATAGATTTCATACATATATGTGGCGTATGTGAATTAACTTTGATATCATATAAAGATTGACTATACTAAAAATAATTAGTTTATAAGAAAGAACTCACAAGTATTATAAAAGTCTTAGTTCATTACATTTTTTTCAACATAGAACTATATAATCCAATAAAGAAAGTCACCAATCCAAACATCTATAGCCTCTTATAGGGTGAGAGGTAGTTATTACCTAAGTAGTGGAACACATGTAACATAGCTAAATGTTATGTACGTATAACATTCTATAATACCATATCTTAAAATTAATAAAGTATATGGTCAAGCTTCCCCTCAAGACTTGAAGACTTTGACCCCTAAATGACATTGAATAAGGGCCAATTGCCCTTGAGCCTTGATAATTTTAGACAAAGGGTTGAAGACCTTAACCTTTAATTAACATTTAGAATTCATTAGATAACCCTAATTGTTGATAACCTTTTGAATGACATCTAGTAGGAGTTCACTACAAGAAATCTAGCTTATAGTAACAAATGTATTTCTGAATTTGTCATTATTTGTCACCTGCAAAGACAAATTTTTCAATCTATTATTGTATGAGTTTTGCATCCATCACTATTTATTTTTATAAAGGATGTTATCATCCGCCACTAAAATTTGGGTCATCTATCACTAAATGCGTCTTATAGTGACAGATTTGAAAGTTTGTCACTAGATATTCGACATTTTAAATCCTTATTTTGTGATGGATGACTTAATCATTCACAAAACATGTTTTTCCTTTGTCACTACATAGATTATAATATTTTACATTTTCATGCTTCTTCACTATCTTTGTCCCCCAACCTTAAATCTTCCACTCACATGCATTGTTGATCACCTTTGAAGCCCTTCTGCATACATTTCTCTAGCTAAAGTGTGAGCATCGACCTATGAGCGATGTCATAAGTGCAAGCAACAAGTAATTGTCAGTGTAATCGGAATGGAGCAACGTCATCAACTATTGGTAGAGCCATGTATATTGTCGTCTTCAACTCCATTGTCTTCCTCCAAGTCGTTAGTGCTTGCACCTCCTTTCTCAACCACTGTATGTTAATTTGGGGTTTGGATTTTTTGTTTATTTACCAATTAAATCCATTGTATTTTCTAAAGTTTGTTAATTTTAGGGTAAAAATTGCAATGTGTCTTCATTTCATAGTTTTTTTTGCATGAACATATTTATACTTTTAAACCACAAGAAAAATGATTATCTATGACAACCATATTTTTGTAGTAGTTATACAAATAACCATTGATGGCCAGATTTTTAGAGACGTCACAAATAACTATCACAAACACATGTAGTTTGATGGGGTGATAGCTAATATATTTTAGTCGTCACAAATACTGATTATTAGCAACAGCTTTTAATTGCCATCGAGAGGAAGGCCCATGAAAAAGCTCAACATTCCACCCCACCCCAGATCGATGAAACCCTCCTTCCGCCAATGCGCTGCTCCCTAAGCTTTGGATTAATGAAACCCTCAAAAAATGTCAACATGGTAATTTATTAAAAAAAAGTGGTTTTCTTTACCATATTTCTACCAACCTGACTTTAACATAATTGGATCCAAAGCTCCTCCAACCTTTCCAATCTCTCATCATAAATTTTTATGATTTTTTTGTATATTTTAAGCAATTAAAAATATGATTATGAAAATTTTAATTTTCTAAATTTACATGTATTTAACATGTTATATTGCTTTTTTATGATTTTTCATTATACATTTTATTGGCAAGCATCATAACATCTTCTTCGTTTTATTCATAATATTACATAATGCATAACCATTATCATCTGATTTTGTGGTATAATGCATATAGTTTGGATGCTCTACAATATTATTATGATTTTTATCATGCATTTTATTGGCAAAATCTATACACTATGACTTGTTCTTCATATTTTAATAATATCATTGCATTATACAACAGTTAGCATCTGATTTTATTGTATTATTTATATATTCAGCTTGCTTTACAATATCACTGTGATTTTAATCGTGATTTTTTTTCATATTCACATAAACTTTAGTAACGAACATCTAATTTTGTAGTAGTAGACTAGTAGCATTATATATAATATATATAATTTGGTATATGCATTATTTGACTGTAGGTACTCAGTCGCACTTTTCTCATATGTATATATATATATATAACATATTTCACATCATTGGCATAATTTAAATACATATATGTAAGATGCAGCATATACATGTTTGCCACACATGCATGTGGTATGCCAACACACACCAGAGCATGTGCACGTGCACACCTGAAATTTTACACCTCCAACTTTCCTGTACTGGTGAATGTGATCAATTCATTGTTTTAGTTTTGTATTATTTCTTTTCCAGAAAGTGCTAAAATCTAAACTTTTCTTTATGCAGAGAGGAAACGATGTTGGACATTCACCTGTGTTTTATGCATATCTGATTGTGGAGAATGACAGTGCTAGGTTGCTTGTTGATAACTGCAAAGTCACACCAGAAATCATGACTTACTTAAAAAGTTATGGTGTAGAGCTTGGTAAATATGAATCAATATTTTTTGATGTTCAGAGGTGAATTTCAAATTCTTAATATTCTTATAACATTTCTTTTGTCATTTTTTATTTTCTTTATTTAGCTCATGATGGGGTGATTGCTTTGGCATAAAAAATCTATTTGTCTTTTCTTTCTCGTAATCCCATACTGGAATATTGATTAATGTTGCACTTTTATGGCTAGTCTTGCATAAATTCGTTAGCCACTAAAAAAACTAGTTACTGAGAAGTATTATTAAAATTAAAAAATTGCAG
>JAMKPZ010002042.1:0-43477 GCA_024699675.1 Amphibolis antarctica
CGTTTTGGCATCTTTCGGTTACGTGACCGGAAGTGTAAGACCATACCCCTCTAGGTTTCCTCTAGTTAGACGACTTGAAATGTATGTCCACAACCCTTTTAGGCAACTTCCGGTTAGGTGATTGGAAGTGTAACTCCATTCTGCTTTTAGGCATCTTCTGAACAAGTGAATGGAAGTGTAGGTCCACACCCTTTTAGGCGTCTTTCGGTTTGGTGACCGGAAGAGTAAGTCTGACCCTTTTTAGGCATCTTCTGGTTAGGCGACTGAAAGTGTAAGTCCACACCCCTTTTAGGCATCTTTCGATCAGACGACCAGAAGTATAAGTCCATATCTCCCTAGGCTTCTTCTAATTACGCATTCAGGCATCTTCTAATTACGCATTCAGGCATCTTCCGATTACACGACTAGAAGTGTAAGACCATACTCCTCTTGGCATCTTCCAGTTAGGCGACTAAAAATATATGTCCACACCACTTTCAGGCATCTTCCGATCAGGCAACTGGAGTGTAAATCCATATCTCCTTAGGCATCTTCCAGTTAGGCAACTGGAAGTGTAAATCTGACCCCTTTCAAACATCTTCTTGTTAGGTGACCGAAAGTGTAAGACCGTACACCTCTAGGCATCTTCCGATTGGGTGATCGGAGGAGTAAGTCTGTCCCATTTATGGCGTCTTTCGTTTAGGCGACCGGAAGTGCTAGTTGGAGTCCTTTTAGGCATCTTCTGGTTAGGCGACTGGAAGTGTAAGTCTGACTCCTTTAAGGCGTCTTCTGATTAGGTAACTAGAAATGCAAATCCATAACCTTTTAGGCATCTTCCGGTTAGGCGACCGAATGTGTAAGTCAACACCCTTTTTAGCCATCTCTCGGTCAGGCGAATGGAAGTGCAAGTCCATATCCCTTTCAGGCATCTTTCGATTAGGCGACCGGAAGTGTAAGTTCATACCCTTTTAGGCATCTTCCGGTTTGGCAATCGGAAGTGTAAGTCCAACCCCTTTAAGGCGTTTTCCAGTTAGGTGACTGGAAGTGTAAGTCCATACCCTTTTTAGGCATCTTCCAGTCAGACCCTGTTCATGCATCTTCTAGTTACACAATCGGAAGTATAAGAACAAACTGCTCTAGGCGTCTTCTGGTTAGGCGAACAGAAGTCTAAGTCTGGCCCGTTTAAGGTGTCTTCCGGTTAGGTGACTGGAATTGTATGTTCTACCCCATTTAGGCATCTTCCAGTTACACAACCGGAAGTGTAAGACCATACCCCTCTAGGTGCCTTCTGGTTAGGCGATCAGATGTGTAAGTCTGACCATGTTTAGGCTTCTTTAGGTTACGTGACCAGACATGTAAGACCATACCCCTCTAGGCGTCTTCCGGTTAGGGACTTCAAATGTATGTCCACAACACTTTTAAGCAACTTCTAGTCAGGTGACTGGAAGTGCAAGTCTATTTTGCTTTTAGGCATCTTCTGAACAAGAGAACGGAAGTGTAAGTCCATACACTTTTAGGAGTCTTCCGGTTTAGTGACCGGAAGTGTAAGTCCGACCCCTTTTAGGCATCTTCTAACCAGGAGATCGGAAGTTTAAGTCCACACCCCTTTTAGTCATCTCTCGGTCAAGTGACCGGAGGTGTAAGTCCTCATCTCCCTAGGCATCTTCTAGTTAGGCGACCAAAATTTTTTGTCAATCCACGTTCAAGCATCTTCCGATTGTGCGACCAGAAGTGTAAGACCAAAACCCTCTTGGCGTCTTCTGATTAGGTGAGTAAAAATGTAAGTCCACACCCCTTTCAGCCATCTTCCGGTCTGGCAACCCGTGTGTAAATCCATATCTCCTTAGGCATCTTTCGGTTAGGCGACTGGAAGTGTAAATCCGACTCCTTTCAAGCGTCTTCTTGTTAGGTGACTGGAACTGTAAGACCATACACATCTAGGCATCTTCCAGTTGGGTGATCGAAAGTCTAAGTCTGACGCATTTATGGCATCCTTCGGTTAGGTGACCGGAAGTGCTAGTTAGAGTCCTTTTAGGCATCTTCTGGTTAAGTGACCAGAAGTGTAACTCTGACCCCTTTTAGGAATCTTTTGGTTTGGTGACCAAAATTGTAAGTCCAACTCCTTTTAGGCATCTTCCGATTAGGTGACTAGAAGTGTAAGTCCATACCCCTTTTAGGTGTCTTCTTCTTAGGTGACTAGAAATGTAAGACCACACCCCTCTTGGCATCTTCCGGCTGGGTGATCGAAAGTGTAAGTCTGAGCCCTTTAAGGCATCTTCCGATTAGGCGACCGGATGTGTATGTCCATACTGCATTTAGGCGTCTTCCGATTTTGCTATTGGAAGTGTAAGTCCATACCCTTTTAGGCATCTTCCTATTTGGTGATCGTAAGAGTAAGTCTGACACCTTTTAGGCATCTTTTGGTTAGGCGACCGGAAGTGTAAGTCCACAAACGTTTTAGGCATTTTTCGATTTGGTGACTAGAAGTGTAAGTCTGACCCCTTTAAGGCATCTTACGGTTACGCGACTGGAAGTTCAGGTTTGACCCCTTTTAGGCGTCATCCGGTAAGGTGACCGAAAGTGTAAGTTTGACCCCTTTTACGCATCTTGCGGTTCGGTGATTGGAAGAGTAAGTCAATATCTCTGAAGGCATCTTCTGGTTCGACAATCAGAAGTGTAAGTCTAATCGCGTTTAGGCATCTTCCGGTTACATGACAGGAAGTGTAAGACCATACCCCTCTAGCCGTCTTCCGGTTGGGCCACTTGAAATGTATGTCAACAACCCTTTTAGGCAACTTCTGGCCAAGCGACTGGAAGTGTAAGTCCATACCCCTTTTAGGCATCTTCTGCATAGGCGAACGGTTGTGTATGTCCATACCCTTTTAGGCATCTTCCGGTTTGGTGACCGGAAGTGTAAGTCTAACCCCTTTTAGCCATCTTCTGGGTAGGTGATCGGAAGTGTAAGTCCACACCCCTTTTAGGCATCTTTGCGATGGGAAATGTAAGTCCATATCTCCCCAGGCATCTTTTGGTTAGGTGATCGCGGTCAGGCATCTTCCAGCTATGCGACCGGAGATGTAAAACCATACCCCTCTAGGCGTCTTCCGGTTAGGCAACTAAAAATATAAGTCCACACCCCATTTAGACATCTTCCGGTTAGGTGACCAGAATTGTAAGTTCACACCCCTTTTAGGCATCTTCCAATTAGGTGACCCGAAGTGTAAGTCCGACCCCTTTTAGGTTTCCTCTTGTGAGGTGACATGAAGTGTAAGACCACAGCCCTCTAGGTATCTTTCGGCTGGGTGACTGGAAGTCTAAGTTCGACCCCTTTAAGGCATCTTCCGATTAGGCAACCAAAAGTACTGGTTTGACCCCTTTTAGGCATCATCCGGTTAGGTGACCAAAAATGTAAGTCCATACCACCACACTAGGCATCTTCGATTAGGCGAACAGAAGTGTAAGTCCATACCCCTTTTAGGCATCTTCTAAATGAGCAAACATAAGTGTAAGTCCATACCCTTTTAGGCGTCTTCTAGTTTGTTGACTGAAAGTGTAAGTCCGACTCCTTTTAGGCATCTTCTAGTTTGGCGACCAGAATTCTAATTACACACCCTTACTAGGCAGACTCGAAGAGTAAGTCGATATCTCCCAAGGCATCTTCTGGTTACACAACCAGAAGTGTAAGTCCACACTCCTTTTAGGCATCTTCCAGTCAAGAGACTGGAAGAGTAAGTCGATATCTCCCAAGGCATCTACTGGTTAGGCGTTCAGGCATCTTCTAGTTACGTGACCGGAAGTGTAAGTCTGACCCATTTATGGCTTCTTCCGGTCGCCTAATTGGATTTGTAAGTCCATACCCCATTTAGGCATCTTTTGATTTGACGACCAGAAGTGTAGGTCCATACCCTTTTAGGCATCTTCCAGTTTGGTGATCAGAAGAGTAAGTCCAACCACTTTTAGGCATCTTCCTGTTAGGCGACCGGAAGTGTAAGTCCATACTCCTCTAGGCATCTTCATTTATGCGAATAGAAGTGTAAGTCCACAACCCTTTTAGGCATCTTCTGATTAAGTGACTGGAAGTGTAAGACCATACCCCTCTAGGTGCCTTCTGGTTAGGCGATCAGATGTGTAAGTCTAACCACATTCAGGCATCTTTAGGTTATGCGACCGGAAGTGTAAAACTATACCCCTCTTGGCGTCTTCCAGTTAGGCCACTTGAAATGTATGTCCACAACCCTTTTAGCCAACTTCTGCTCAGGCGACTGGAAGTGTAAGTGTAACCCCTTTTAGGCATCTTCTAAACAAGCGAACGGAAGTGTAAGTCCATACACTTTTAGGCGTCTTCAGGTTTGGTGACCGAAAGTGTAAGAGCGACCCCTTTTAGGCTTCTTCTGGTTAGGCGACCGAAATTTTATGTCAGACCGCGTTCAGGCATCTTCTGATTATGTGATCGGAAGTGTAAGACCATAACCCTCTTGGCGTCTTCCGATTAGGTGAGTAAAAATGTAAGTCCACAACCCTTTCAGCCATCTTCTAGTCTGGCAACCCGAGTGTAAATCCATATCTACTTAGGCATCTTTTGGTTAGCCGACTGCTCAGGACTGCATGGCAACGTCAAGGGTAGCTCCACCTGATTAGGCGTGGAGTGATGCAACTTTCGTGATTCTCCCAATGCTGATTTATATGAGGTTTGCAACATAAATTTTTCATCAAAAGTAACATCACGACTATGAATTACTTTACCTGAATCAACATCATAAATTCTGTACCCTTTTATTCCAATGCCATAGCCAACGAAAATACCTTTCTTGGCCCTTGGTTCCAACTTACCATTGTTGACATGATAATAAGCTGGGCACCCAAATATCTTTAACTTGGAATAATTTGCAAATCTGTTCATCCAAGCATCAAATGGTATATTTCCATCTAAGGCACTAGATGGAGACCTGTTCACCAGAAAGGAAGCTGTATTGACAACCTTTGCCCAAAATTTCTTTTCCAAATTTGCATGTGACAATAAGCAACGTGCCTTCTCAAGGAGTGTCCTATTTAGCCTTTCTGCCACTCCATTCTGTTGAGGTGTGTATCTGACTGTATAATGTCTTGTGACGCCTTCTGACTTACAAAAGTTCTCAAATTCATGAGAACAAAATTCCAGGCCATTATCTGTTCTTAGATACTTCACTTTCCTATCTGTCTGGTTTTCAACCTGCAACTTCCACTACTTGAAGCAAGCAAATGCCTCACTCTTATGCTGCATAAAGAAAACCCAACTCATCTTGGAATAATCATCAATAACAGATAAGAAGTATATAGAACCTACCAAAGAAGACTACCGAGATGGTCCCCAACAATTTGCATGGACATAATCAAGTACTCCCTTGGAAGTATGCTGTCCACGCCCAAATGACACTCTCTTCTACTTCCCATATACACAATGTTTGCACATATCAATGCATGCAAACTTGTTCCCAATGAACCTATCCATGCTACTCAATTTCTGCATACCTTTCTGCCCCAAATGCCCCATCCTAGAGTGCCAAATGACAGAGAGATCTTGCTGATCAGATGTAGATGTGACTGCTGTTCCTACAATTGGAGTGCCTTGTAGAATATATAGTGGACCAGACTTAGCTCCTTTCATTACAACTAGTGAGCCTTTCAAGACATTAATTTTTCCATCACCTCCTGAATATCTATAGCCCTTTGCATCAAGAACCATCAAAGAGATCAAGCTCTTCCCCAAATTTGGGACGTGCCATACGTCCTCCAGAGTTCTAATAGTCCCATCATGCAATTTAAATTTAACAGTGTCAACACTTGCACAGGTACATACATCATCATTGGCCAAGGTAACTTGGCCTCCCTCCACCTGCTCATAAGTGTCAAAATACTCCCTAGTTGGAGTCATATGATGTGATTCACCTGAATCCAAAATCCAATGACTATTGGAATATGCACTGCAACAAACAGTAAGGGAAAATTCACCTTCAAAGGCTGAATCTTCTGCAATAACTACTTTCCCTTTACCTTTCAACTTGGGACAATTGGCCTTCCAATGGCCCTTTTCTTTGTAATAGTTGCAAGTATCTTTAGAATACTTGCCCTTGGATTTGCTTCTGCCTTTGCCCTTGCTATTAAATTATTTCTGGCTTCTTCCTCTAATTTCCTGTTGATGTACTGACAAACCTGAGCCACTGGCTTCACTAGTACCATGTTGTACCATATGCCTTAGCTCTCTCGAATGGAGGCTAGATCTCACCTCCTCCAGGGTAATAGAATCCCTACCAACAATACAAAACTGCACAAAATTCTCAAATGACAAAGGCAAAGAACATAAGAGAATGAGCGTAGCATCCTCATCTTCAATGGTAACACCTATGTTTCTCAACTCCATGAGAAGTGCATTTAACTTATCTAAATGCTGTTTTAGTGGTGTACCCTCCTTCATATTTATAGAAAACAATCTTTGTTTCAATAGTAGTTTGTTTATCAGTGACTTGGTCATATAGAGTGACTCCAGTTTTTGCCACAATCCCAAAGATGTACTCTCATCAGCAACTTCGATTATCACTTCATTTGACAAGCAAAGCAAAATGGTAGAATGTGCTTTCTCCTCTTATTGAGCATATTCTGTGGAATTCTTATCAAGATCTGACTCCTTATTCAATGGAGCCCAAATGCCTTGCTATTTCAGTAATGCTCTCATCTTGATTTGCCACAGACTAAAGCCATTTTTCCCACTGAATTTATCAATTTTCATTCCAGGAGTAGACATGATTTCAAGTGGGATATTTCACAAGCACACACGAATGTAAATGAAGCAAGTATTCAACAAAAAAACTTCCACCAAAAATTCAAATGGATTCAAGCCACAAGTGAGCCCAAAAAATCCAATCCGGTGCCCAAAAAAGGAAAGTTGCCGATTTTCAACAAAAAAACGCCAAGGACGATATCTCTTTCTACGTTCCACGAAAAATCCCCAAATTTCTTCCACAAACACAGCACAATATGAGGAAGGATCAGAGGGGCATACAGACATATTCTAGCAAGTGGAATACCAAGCACACGAGTTGGTGTCCTCAGATGTTGCGCTGGCGTGATGGCGGCAGTAGATTTGCGCCTCCCTATGCCAACTCCTCCCACGGGCGAATACACGGCCAAAACTCCCAGGGCAAGGCAGGATGACTAGAGAGTTGGACCTGCTTATCATGTGTGCATCGTGTGTGTGTCGTGTGACATGTGCGTCATAAAAGGGAATTTACCGAGGAAAGGAGCGTACTTATCCAGACCTGACCTCTCGGTTAGCTGGTGGAGAGTTGGACGGAGACGTCGGTCGCCGGCTTGTCTGAAGGTGGCGGCTGTGATGAGCCCCGGTTGGGTACATGACGTGCTTGTCACGTTCAGCCACGGGGAGTTGGCCTCTCAATCTGCTAGCGGGGTGTTGGTCCGAGAAGTCGGCAGTTGGCCTGTCTAAAGGTGGCAACCGGGTTGATTCCTGGTTGAGTTCATCTTATGCGTAGAACTTCTTCAGTTGCGACAGATTGACTGGGCCAAACTCTTGTTGGGTGGCTTCATCGAAAAGGTAAGCAGCCCCTCCGCTGAGGGTTTTGGTGATGACCTACGAGCCATGCCAGTTTGGGGAGAATTTTCCCGTTGAACCTATTGGGAAGATGGACTGTAGGACCAGATTACCAGACGTAAGGAGTTGGGGACAAACCTTTTTGTTGTAAGCCCTTGGCATCTTTCGCTGATAAGTCTGGGCATGGTCCAAGGCTCTCAACCTTTTCTCGTCTAGGAGGTTGAGCTGCAATAGGCGCGATTTCAACCACTGGTCATTGGAGTCTACTACTTCTTTGAGGACACGAAGGGATGGGAGTTCTATATCTACTAGAAACACTACTTCGGAACCGTAAACCAGCGAGTATGGCGTTGCTTCGGTGGCGGTTCGCAGGGATGTCCGATAGGCCCAAAGTGCGTACGGAAGGTGGTCATGCCAATCTTTCTGTGTCCGGACCATCTTCTTGAGAATTTGGACCAGTGTCTTGTTAGCTGCTTCGACTGCTCCATTCATCTGTGGTCTATAGGGGGACACCTTTAGGTGATGGATATGACACTACTCGAGATAGTTCGTGACCTGCTTGACTGTAAAGTTGGTGCCGTTGTCGGTCACCACCTCGAAGGGTACGCCATACCGGGTGATGATGTTGTTGCATAAGAACTTCTGGGTGGCGGTTGTTGTAACTGTCTTGTAGGATACTACCTCCACCCACCTGGTGAAGTAATTGATGTCCACCAGTATATATCAGTGTCTGTTGGTGGCCGTTGGCTTAATCTTGCCTACCACATCCAAGGCCCACATGGAGAATGGCCAAGGGGAAGCCGTGTTGTATAATTCCTTGGGGCGCATGGATGAGGTTCCCATGTACCTAGCACTGGTGATAGCGACGAACATACGTGGTGCAGTCTGCCTCCATTGTGCTCCAGCAGTAGCCTTGGAGCACGTTCTTTTTCGCCAGGAGGATCCCATTCATGTGGGATCCACAGACACCTTCATGGATTTCCTGCATAACCGTACGTGTCTCGGGCGAGGTTATGCACCGGAGAAGAGTCTTGTTGTGAGATCTTTTGTAGAGTTGACCTCCGTTGAAGACGTAGCTGGTTGCCAGTCTTGAAAACGTACGTCTGTCTTAGGTGGTAGCCTCTGATGGGAACTCTCCGGTCTCCAAGAAGGTTTGCATGTCTGAATACCAGGGGCAGTTTTCTTGTTGTGAGTTTTCGAGTCGGCTGTTTGGGGACCTAGAGTCTGCATTGTTCAGTTCGTCGACTGGGGTCGGCTCTCTGCATTGGTTGGCAGTTTGTTGGTTGCTGGGGCAACTAGCTGGATGTAGAATTGAGGGTCTAACGTCTGCCTGCTCAGGTACTTCTGTTAGGCGATAGATGTTTTTGCTGTAGGCCAGTTGGTGAAGTGTTGTGACTTCTATGGCTATACTCTGACCCTCCTTGACTGCTACCCATGATGCTAGGACGGCCAGAGTGTCTGTGTATGGGTTATGCTTGCGGCCGACATGTTGGAAATGGACGAACTGGAAGTTGTTTGGTAATTGCAGTATGAGTTCCTGGTACGGCTGGAGCTTGGGGTCTCGGGTTTTCCACCTGTTGAGGGTTTGGGAGATTACTAGCATGGCATCGCCGAATACACACAGGTGGGTGACCCAGAGTTCCAGTGCGAGTCGTAGCCCCATGACGCAAGCCTCGTACTCCGCCTCGTTGTGCGAGCATGTGAATAGAAGCCGCTTGGCTACGGGCAGCATTCGTCCTTGGGGATCCACTAGGACGACCCCTACCCTGCGGCCTTTAGTATTGACTGCTCCATCAAAGTATAAGATATGGGGTTCTGGTTGGTCAGAAACTGGCTGGTCCAGATCCAGTTGGTCTGGATTCGACTCGTTGATGGTGAAGATGGGCTCATCTGGGAATGAATCCTCCAACAGTTGGTAATCTGGCAAGGGCTGGTGTGCCAGCTAGTCGGCCATGGCTTGGGCTTTCATGGATTTCTAGGATATGTACCAAATGTCGAATTCTGCGAGGAGCATTTGCCATTTCATGCATCTGCCTACCAAGGCCGGTTGGTCGAAGAGGTAGCGCAGGGGATCTAGGCGGCTGAGCAACGAAACTGGGTAGACCACCAGGTAGTGTCGTAGCTTTTTTACCGTCCAGACCAGCGAGAGGCAGTACTTCTCAATCAGCTCATACCGTTCTTCTACCTCGGTAAACTTTTTGCTGAGGTAGTATATGGCCTACTCGATTCTGCCGGTGAGGTCATGCTAGCCCAATATTGCGCCCATGGAGGAAGCTGTTACCGACATGTACAGGAAAAGTCGTCGTCCGGGGTGAGGTGGTACGAGAATCGGCGGTCGGGACAGCTAATGCTTGATGTGGTCGAAGGCGACTTGGCATTCTGTTGTCCATGTGAAGCTGGCATTTTTCTTCAACAGCTTGAAGAAAGGCTCACAGATTGGCATGAGGCACGAGATGAAATGCGCGATGTATTGTAGCC
This sequence comes from Amphibolis antarctica, assembly GCA_024699675.1. NCBI lineage: Eukaryota > Viridiplantae > Streptophyta > Magnoliopsida > Alismatales > Cymodoceaceae > Amphibolis > Amphibolis antarctica. The sequence goes on from JAMKPZ010002042.1 coordinate 10,040, forward strand.
TCCCCAGCAAGCTTCATATCTGTTGTTCCATCTGTGGGGGAGGCATGTCTAAGATTGTTTTTCCCTTGTCGGGATCTACCTCGATGCCTTGTTTTCTGATGACAAAGCCGAGGAGCTTCCCAGTGGTGGCCCCAAATGTTGATTTTGATGGGTTCAATCTGAGCTTGTACTTCCTTAGGCGCTCGAACAGTCTTCTTAAGTGCTCGAGATGCTGCTGATGAGTGTGCGCCTTCACTACCATGTCATCGACGTAGACTTCGACCTCTTTGTGCATCATGTCGTGGAAGAGGGTGGTCATGGGTCTTTGGTAAGTAGCATCTACATTTTTGAGCCCGAATGGCATCACCTTGTAACAGAAGACGCCCCAAGGAGTTGTGAACGCGGACTTTTCCTTGTCTTCTTCTACCATGAGGATTTGATTGTATCCGGAGAATCCATCCATGAAGGAATATACCCCGTACATGGCGGCGTCATCTACCAAGACTTCTATGTGTGGTAGTGGGAAGTCGTCGTTGGGGCTAGCTTTGTTGAGGTCCCGATAGTCGACACACATGCGTACTCGCCCGTCTTTCTTTGGGACAGGTACCATGTTTGCCACCCATTCTAGGTAGAACATAGGCTGGAGGAATTGAACGTTCAATTGTTTGTGGACTTCTTCCTTCAGCTTTTGGGCCCATTCCTGTCTCATTCATCGAGCTTTTTGCTTCACAGGTCGGGCTTCCGGTTTGATGGGTAGTCGGTGGACTGCAACCCATTCATCCAAACCAGGCATGTCTTCATAATCCCACGCAAACACCTCTATGAATTCACGTAGGAGTGTGAGGAGTTGTTGCCATTAGGGATCGGGCACTTCTTTACTAATTTTTGTTTCTTTTGGATGTTGTTCATCCCCAAGGTTTACAAGTTCAATTTCGTCAGTAGACGTTATGCTGGCAGATTCGGGTGGTTGGACCCATGGGCCTTCTTCTTCAGACTCTTGATAAGGATCGTAGATGTCTTCTGCGGCTTGTTGACCCTTGGGCTGAAAGGGCATTGGATGATGGACCTAATGGGAGTGGTGCCCGTGGTCTTCCAGCTGGGTGCCGGGTAAGTGGACCAGCTGCCAGTTCAAGGTAGCGGTGAACCTCGGGAGTGCTTCCAGGGAGACAGTGGTCGACTTGCCGTACCCATCTACTTGAGGTGTCATGCCGTCGGACTCCATCTGTTGTTCTAGCTGCCGGGCGTTCAAGGAAGACGAGGGACAAAATGCCCCTAGTTCTGTCCCAGTGGGAGGAACCGGCTGCCTGGTGGATAGGAGGTGGAAACCGGATGGAGTCCTGGATGGAAATGCAGCAGACCGGTCACATTCGCCTGCTTGAGTGACTATGGCAGGGGAGGGGCAAAATGCCCCTAGTTCTACCCCGTGATGTTGGCCAGTATTCTGTTTATGGAAGATGTCGCCCAGACTGAGTAGGCTGGCTATTCCGACTCCATGATGTGGTGCCCCTGTTAAGGGTTGACGGTTTCCGATTGATCTGGCTGGCGCTCGGAGGATCAGTTCTCTGCTGTGCCGAGCGAGAGACTTGGTATGGTTATCAAGTCCCGTTTGACTTGGTCGGGTTGCCAAGTCAGTGGCTGCTGAGGACGCAGCTACCGGCACACATGTGTGTGGGATGCCAAGCCCTGCTGTTGAAGGAACGGGTTTCGGAGTGAGTCACCCGGAAGCCATCAAGCTTGCCTCTTGACGTTGATGACCTGCAAGCCTGGAGTGTCCCCACCTAGGTCATCAGGTGGGTGTTGCGGTGCTAGGTTGAAGGAGAGGGGGAAGGAGTGCACCTTGTCATCTCCTTTCCCTATACAAACCAGTCGAACGCTATGTCTGTTTCCAAAGTTCCTCCCTGTAGGATCGGCAATGGCAAGGGCGGTAGGTGAAAAGTCGGATCCCTAGTGCCTGCCGGAGATTCTCTGAACAGTCGCAGCAGGCCGTCCTCTAGTTCTTGATCTAGCTGTGGCCTGTCCCCCCAGGGCTCCATGCGTCTGGACAGGTAGTCATAGGCATTTGGGTTCTGGAGACCTGGTGGTGAGGTGGCAGTCGGTTCCAGCGTCGGGTGTTGCAACTCGGAAGGCACCACGGTGGCTACGGATTATGTTGGGTGGTAGTAATTCTCTGCCAGTATGACGATGACCTCCCCTTTCCATAGGAACTTAAGCATCCTATGAAGGGTGGAAGGCACAATGGAGTTTTGGTGGAGAAACGGGCGGCCCAGATAAGATTTTAGCTCGAGGGAATGTCTACCACGTGCACAGGAACCTCGAAGGTGGCTGGTCCAATGACGAGGGGGAGGACAACTTCACCTTTGGCTTCGCGAAGAATGTCGTCAAACCCTCTCATCACCCAATCGGTGGGGAGCAAGTCTTGTTCTTTGATCCCTAGCTTGTGTAGGACTTGTAGCGGGCACAGGTTTAGCCCAGATCCGTCGTCGATCATTACCATGGGGATGCAGAGGTCCTTGTATTGTACCCAAATGTACAAGGACAGGTTTTGGTCAGTCCCAGCCAGTGAGAGGTCTAGATCTGAGAAGTAGACGAAGGAGGGGACCGTTACTGTGGCCACCATTCCTTCTATGGCCCCGGGAGCGAGACCTTGGTCCACTTTGGCCACCTGCAGTGCTTTGAGGAGAGTTTCCTGGTGCTCGGTAGAGGATCGGAGCAGATCCCATAGGGAGATGTCTGCCTGTATCCCCTGGAGCTGGATTGACAAGTTCGAGAGTGGTTGTGACTGGGTGGCCAGTGCTAAGGAGGCAGCTGTCAATACTACCGACGTGGCAGTTGGTTGCCAGTTGCCAGTTGAAGTTTGTCCCGCTATTCCCGGGATGGAGATCCCTCTAGGGTGCGACTTTGGCTGATATACCTGGCCAGACCTGGTTATAGTCGTACATGTGGACGGCTGTTCTATCCCTTTGCCTTTGTGTTGTTCAGAAGTGAGTGTGGCCGAAGGGGAGGGCCTGGTGAATTGTTGTTTTGCCAGGTGTGCTTGGAGTGGTGCCAGCGTTGCAGCCGCTGTAGAGACCCTGCTAGCTAGAGTGTTTATCGTGGGAGCAAAGCCGATGGCTGAGGCTTTGGGGATTGGAGGTACCGCCAGGATGACTGCCCTGACTGGGGCAGTGGGTGAGTAGAGAATTACCTTGGGTTGAGCCCATATGGTTGTCGCGGTGGCCCACTCCCTTAACGCAGCAACCGGTTCTCTTGACACGGCCACCGTAGGTGCCACTCGAATGAAGAATTTTCCTGTGGGTGGGGATGACGCCTGTTGCGGTGTAGGCTTTGAAGACTTCCTCCTTCTCTGGTGGCCACTGATGGTGAGGATGGAGGTCCGGAGTTGTTGGTAGTATGGCCAGAGCTCCTCCAACGTCGGCGGATGGTCGACTGGATGGATGAGGTTGACGGGGTTCAGCCAGGGAGTTCTTGCATCCAGCGGCCATGCCAAAGGGAGGGATCTTCTTGTCCCTTGTCCGTGCCTGGTTGGGTAGGCGGAAACTGGCTGCATATGCCAGAACCCTTCGAGCGGATGCCTCCTTCAGGCACCTAAGAAGATAGTACTGACCTGGGAGTTGCCCACCTGATTTTGGAAGGTATGTTGGCTCGGCGTAGGGGGTATGGGAGGCTATTGAAGCTCAATGGTGCCCAAATTGATAATCCTCTAAATAGCTTGTCTCAACGTCTGGCAATGGTCCGTTGCGTGGTCGACGGACCTATGGTATTCACAGTACTACTGTGAATTGTACCAGGTAGGAACAACAGCTAGAGGTGGCTTGATAGGGGGGAGCGTGAGCAGTGCCTGGGCTCGGCGAAATACCTGGCTCAGTGGTTCAGAGAGTGGCGTATATTTCGTTATGTGCGGCTGTGGGGGCAGTTGGCGCGGTTCACGCTATTGCTAATTTGGGCATTGTTGGTTAACGCCTGTGCAATCTCCACTTTGTCCCTAGTTTCTTTGATGAGAAGTTGTCGAGGACGTTACCTACCACTGTCGGTGAGCCAGTGAATCAGACGTGGCTGTCGGGTGCGGAGCCTTGGGCCTCCAAGGTTGTTGGTTCGGGGCTGCTCAGGTGCTGTAGACTAGCTGCTGAATCGGGGTGATCGTCGGGTGATGATACTCCTGGGCCGGGGCGTACACCTGTTGTGGTTGGTATGGTGGTGGTGCTGCTGCCACAATGGTCACGGGAGATGGACGGATGTTGTCATTCCTCTAGGGGCCGCGATTGTTCCCCATGTTGTTGCCCGTGGCTGGTGGTCGGGGATGTATGTTTCCTCCAGGGTTGGCTCCGAATGGAAGAGCTGAAAATCTCCCCAAATTCAAGAATCCTTCCAGGCGGCTACTAGCTTTGATCAACTGGGAGAAAGTTGAGTATGATTGGATGCATAGAAGGGCTGCCAGTGATGGTTGAGCACCTTGCACAATTATGTCCAGAGAGTCTTCTTCTACAGGTTTGTCCCAGATTTGGGACATCAGGGCTTGCCACCTGCCGACATAGCCATTGAACGGCTCGTTCTCACGTTGGCGAAGGCAATGGAGATCTTCCAACTTTGGTGCCAGGTCTAAGTTATACGCGTACTATTCCTGGAACATGTACGCCAGTTGTTCCTAGGTGTAGATTTTTGTTAAGTCTAAGGACATCTTCCAGTTACACGATCAGAAGTGTAAGTCCGACCCCTTTAAGGCATCTTCTGGTTAGGCGATCGGAAGTGTAAGTCAACATGCCTTTTTGGCATCTTCTAGTTAGGCGACCAGAAGTTTAAGTCCAAATCTCCATAGGCATCTTCTAGTTGGGTGACCGAAAGTGTAATTCTGACCCCATTCAGGCATCTTCCGGTTATGTGACCGGAAGTCTAAGACCATAGCCCTCTAGGCGTCTTCTGGTTAGGCGATTGGAAGTGTATGTCCGGCCATTTTAAGGTGTCTTCTAGTTAGATGACTGAAAGTGTAAGACCATACCCCTCTTGGCATATTTTGGTTAGCCGACAGGAAGTGTAGGTCTGACCCCTTTAACCCGTCTTCCGGTTAGGCGATTGGAAGTGCTAGTTCAACCCCTTTCAGGCATCTTTTGGTTAGGAAACTGGATGTGTAAGTCCATACCCCATTTAGGCGTCTTCTGATTTGGTGACTGGAACTGCAAATCCTTACACTTTTTGGCGGCCTCCAATTTGGTGATCGGAAGAGTAAGTCCAACCCCTTTTAGGCATCTTCCGGTTAAGCAACCAGAAGTGAAAGTCCACACCCATTTTAGGCATCTTCTAGTTAGGTGACTAGAAGTTTAAGTCCATATCTCCCTAGGCATCTTCTAGTTGGGTGACCGAAATCGTAATTCTGACCCCATTCTGGCATCTTCCGGTTAGGCGATCAGAAGTGTAAGTTCACACACCTTTTAGGCAACATCCGATTTGGTGATCGGAAGTGTATGTCTGACCCCTTTTAGCTTTCTTCTTGTAAGGTGTCTAGAAGTGTAAGACCACAGCCCTCTTGGCATCTTCCTACTGGGCGACCAAAAGTGTAAGTCCGACCACTTTTAGGCATCTTCCGGTTAGGGGACCGGAAGTGCATGTTTGACCCCTTTTAGGTGTCATCCGATAAGGTGACCAAAAGTGTACGTTTGACTCCTTTTAGGCATCTTTCGGTTGGGCGACCAGAAGTGTAAGTCCATACCCTTTTAGGAATCTTCCGATTTGGCGACTGGAAGTGTAAGTCCGACACCTTTAGGGCATCTTCCGGTTAGGCGATTGGAAGTGTAAGTCCACACCCCTTTTAGGCATCTTCTGGTCAGGTGACCGGAAGTGTAAGTCCAAATCTCCGAAGGCATCTGCTGGTTAGGCAACTGGAAGTGTACATCCACATATCCATAGGCATCTTCTGGTTAGCTAACCGGATGTGTAAGTTCAACCCCGTTCTTGCATCTTCCAGTTACGCAACTAAAAGTGTAAGAACATACAGCTCTAGGCATCTTCTGGTTAGGCGAATAGAAGTGTAAGTCTGGCCCTTTCAAGGTGTCTTCTGATTAGGTGATCGGACTTGTCATTCCAACCCCATTCCGGCATCTTCCGGTTACGTCACCAGAAGTGTAAGACCTTACCCCTCAAGGCATCTTCTAGTTAGGCGATTGGAAGTGTATGTCTGGCAATTTTAAGGCAAGTCTGACTCCTTTCAGGCATCTTTTGGTTAGGCGACCGAAAGTGCATGTTTGATCCATTTTAGGTGTCATCCGATTAGGTGGCCAAATGTGTAATTTCGACTCCCTTTAGGTTTCTTCCGATTGGGTGACCAGAAGTGTAAGTCCGACCCCTTTAAGGCATATTCCAAATAGGCAACGAAAGTGTAAGTCCACACCCCTTTTAGGCTTCTTTCAGTCAGGCGACTGGAAGTGTAAGTCCATATCTCCATAGGCATCTGTTGGTTAGGTGACCGGAAGTGTATGTCCATATCTTCATAGGCATCTTCTGGTTAGGTGACCGGAAGTGTAACTCCATATGTCTGTAGCCATCTCTTGGTTAGGTGACCGGAAGTGTAGGTTTGACCCCATTCATGCATCTTCCGGTTATGCAACCGAAAGTGTAATAACATGTAGCTCTAGGCAGCTTCTGGTTCGGCGAACAAAAGTGTAAGTCTGGCCCTTTTAAGGTGTCTTCCGATTAGGTGACTGGATGTTTAGGTTCAACCTCATTTTGGAATCTTTCGGTTATGCGACTAGAAGTGTAAGACCATACCCCTCTAGGCGTCTTCTTGTTAGGTGACCAAAACTCTAAGTCTGACCCCTTTAAGGCATCTTCCGGTTTGGCAACTGGACGTGTAAGTCCACACCCCTTTTAGGCATCTACTAGTTAGCAACCAAAAGTTTAAGTCCATGTCTCCCTAGGCATCTTCTGGTTAGGTGATCGGAAGTATAATTTTGACCCCGTACAACATCTTTTGTTTACGTGACCGAAAGTGTAAGACCATACCACTCTAGGCATCTTCTAGTTATGCAATTCGAAGTGTAAGTCTGGCCATTTTAAGGCGTCTTTAAGTTAGGTGACCGAAAGTGTAAAACCATACCCCTCTTGGCATCTTCCAGTTGGTCGCCAGGAAGTGTAAAACCGACACCTTTAACGCGTCTTCCTATTAGGCGACTGGAAGTGCAGGTTCGACCCCTTTTAGGTGTCTTCCTGTTAGGTGACCGGATGTGTAAGTCCATAGCCCAGTAAGGTGTCTTCCCATTTGGTGACTGGAAGTGTAAGTCCTTACCCTTTTAGGCGTCCTTCAGTTTGGCGATCGCAAGAGTATGTCTGACCCCTTTTAGGCATCTTTCAGTTAGGTCATCGGAAGTGTAAGTCGACACACCTTTAAGGCATCTTTCGATTAGGTGGCTGGAAGTGTATGTCCGACCCCTTTTAGGTTTCTTCTTGTTAGGTGACTGGAAGTGTAAGACCATGCCCCTTTAGGCATCTTTTGGCTGGGCAACCAGAAATCTAAGTCCGACTCCTTTCAGGCATCTTCTAGATAGGTGAACATATGTGTAAGTTCGACCATTTTAAGGTGTCTTTCGATTAGGTGACTGGAAGTGTAAGTCAGACCCCTTTTAGGTTTCTTCTTGTTAGGTGACTGGAAGTGTAAGACCACGCCCCTCTAAGCATCTTCCGGCTAGGTGACCGGAAGTGTAAGTCCAACCCCTTTCGGGCATCTTCTGGTTAGGCGAATAGGCGTGTAAGTCTGGACATTTTAAGGTGTCTTCTGATTAGGTGACCGGAAGTGTAAGTCCGACCCATTTTAGGTTTCTTCTTGTTAGTTGTCTTCCAGCTAGGTGACCGAAAGTGTAAGTCTGACTCCTTTAAGGCATCTTCCAGTTAGGTGACCAGAAGTGTAAGTCCACACCCCTTTTAGGCATCTTCTGATCTGGCAACCGGAAGTGTAAGTCCATATCTTCGTAGGCATCTTCTAGTTAGGTGACCAGAAGTATAAGCCCAACCCCATTCATGCATCTTTCGGTTACGCCATTAGAGGTCTAAGAACATACAGCTCTAGGCGTCTTCTGGTTATGCGAACAAAAATGTAAGTCTAGCCCTTTTAAGTTGTCGTTCGATTAGGTGACTGGAAGTTTAAGTCCGACCCCAGTTAGGCATCTTTCAGATACGTGACCGGAAGTGTAAGTCCACCCCCCTTTTAGGCATCTTTCGATTAGGCAAGCAGAAGTATAGGTGCATATCTACCTAGGCATCTTCTTGTTTGGTGACCAGAAGTGTAATTCCAACCCCATTTAGGCATCTTCCAGTTACGCAACCAGATGTGTAAGTTCGACCCCTTTAAGGCATCTTCTGGTTAGGTGACCAGAAGTGTAAGTCCACACCCCTTTTAAGCATCTTCTGGTTAGGCGACCAGAAGTTTAAGTCCATATCTCCCTAGGCATCTTCTAGTTGGGTGACTGAAAGTGTAATTTCGACCCCATTCAAGCATCTTCCGATTACATGACCAGAAGTGTAAGACCATACCCCCTAGGCATCTTCTGGTTAGGCAATTGGAAGTGTAAGACCACACCCCTTTCAGGCATCTTTCGGTTAGGCGACCGGAAGTGCATGTTTGATCCCTTTTAGGTGTCATCCGATTAGGTGGCCGAAAGTGTAAATTCGACTCCCTTTAGGCTTCTTCCGATTGGGTGACTGGAAGTGCAAGTCTAACCCCTTTAAGGCATCTTCCAGATTGGCAATGGAAGTGTAAGTCCACACTCCTTTTAGGTTTCTTTCGATCAGGCGACTGGAAGTGTAAGTCCATATCTCCGAAGGCATCTACTGGTTAGGCAACCGGAAGTGTATGTCCATATCTTCGTAGGCATCTTCTGGTTAGGTGACCGAAAGTGTAACTCAATATGTCTGTAGCCATCTCCTGGTTAGGTGACCGGAAGTGTAGGTCTGACCCCGTTCATGCATCTTCCGGTTACGCAACCAAAAGTGTAATAACATATAGCTCTAGGCAGCTTCTGGTTAGGTGAACAGAAGTGTATGTCTGGCCCTTCTAAGGTGTCTTCCGATTAGGTGATTGGATGTTTAGGTCCGACCTTGTTTTGGCATCTTTCGATTACGCGACCGGAAGAGTAAGACCATACCCCTCTAGGCGTCTTCTGGTTAGGCGACCAAAACTCTAAGTCCGACCCCTTTAAGGCGTCTTCCGGTTTAGCGAATGGAAGAGTAAGTCCACACCCCTTTTAGGCATCTTCTAGTTAGGCGACCAAAAGTGTAAGTCCATGTTGCCCTAGGCATCTTCTGGTTAGGTGACCGAAAGTGTAATTCTAACCGCGTATAGCATCTTCTAGTTACGTGACCGAAAGTGTAAGACCATACCACTTTAGGCATCTTTTGGTTATGCAATTCAAAGTGTAAGTCTAGCCATTTTAAGGCGTCTTCAAGTTAGGTGACAGGAAGTGTAAAACCATACCCCTCTTGGCATTTTCCAGTTGGTCGTCAGGAAGTGTAAGACCGACCCCTTTAACGCGTCTTCCGGTTAGGTGACCGGAAGTGCAGGTTTGACCCATTTTAGGCGTCTTCCGATTAGGCGACCAGATGTGTAAGTCCATACCCCATTTAGGCGACTTCCAATTTGGTGATCGGATGCGTAAGTCCTTACCCTTTTAGGCGTCATCCAGTTTGGTGATCGGAAGAGTAAGTCCGACCCCTTTTTGGCATTTTCCGATTAGGCGGTCGGAAGTGTAAGTCGACACACCTTTTAGGCATCATTTGATTAGGTGACTAAAAGTGTATGTCTGACCCCTTTTAGCTTTTTTCTTATACAGTGTCTAGAAGTGTAAGACCACACCTCTCTAGGAATCTTTCGACTGGGCGACTGGAAGTGTAAGTCCGACCCCTTTCAGGCATCTTTCGGTTAGGTGACTGGAAGTGCATGTTTGACCCCTTTTAGGTGTCATCCGGTTAGGTGACCAGAAGTTTAGGTCCACACACCTTTTAGGCATTATCTGATTAGGGGACTGAAAGTGTATGTCTGACCCCTTTTAGCTTTCTTCTTGTACGGTGTCTAGAAGTGTAAGACCACACCTCTCTAGGTATCTTCCTGTTGGGTGACCGGAAGTGTAAGTTCGACCCCTTTTAGGATTCTTTTGGTCAGGCGACCGGAAGTGTAAGTTCATATCTCCATAAGCATCTTCTAGTTTGGCAACTGATAGTGTAAGTCCATATCTCTGTAGGAATCTATTGGTTAGGTGAGCGGAAGTGTAAGTTCGACCCCGTTCATGCATCTTCTGGTTACGCAACCGAAAGTGTAATAACATATAGCTCTAGGCATCTTCTGGTTAGGTGAACTGAATTGTAGGTCCAACCCTGTTTTGGCATATTTTAGTTACGCGACTGGATGTATAAAAGCATACCTTTCTTGGCGAGTTCTGGTTAGGCGACCGAAACTATAAGTCCGACCCCTTTAAGGCATCTTCTGGTTTGGCGACCGGAAGTGTAAATCCACAACCCTTTTAGGCATCTTCCAGTTAGGCAACTAGAAGTGTAAGTCCATGTCTCCCTAGGCATCTTCTAGTTAGGTGACCAGAAGTGTAATTCTGACCCCGTTCAGCATCTTCCAGTTACGTGACCGAAAGTGCAAGACCATAGCCCTCTAGGCATCTTCTGGTTATGCGATTGGAAGTGTAAGACTGGCCATTTTAAGCCGTCTTCAAGTTAGGTGACTGGAAGTGTAAAACCATACCCCTCTTAGCATCTTTCAGTTGGTCGACAGGAAGTGTAAAACTGACCCCTTTAACACGTCTTCCTGTTAGGCGACCGGAAGTGCAGGTTCGACCCCCTTTAGGCGTTTTCCTGTTAGGCAACCAGATGTGTAAGTCCATAGCCCAGTTAGGTGTCCTCCAGTTTGGCGATCGCAAGAGTATGTCCGACCCCTTTTAGGCATCTTCTGGTTAGGTCACCAAAAGTGTAAGTTGAGACAACTTTTAGGCATCTTCCGATTAGGTGACCAAAAGTGTAAGTCGACCCCTTTGAGGTTTCTTCTTGTTAGGTGACTGGAAGAGTAAGACCACACCCCTCTAGGCATCTTCTGGCTAGGCGACCGGAAGTGTAAGTATGACCCCTTTCAGGTATCTTCTGGTTAGGTGAACAGGTGTGTAAGTCTGGCCATTTTAAGGTGTCTTCCGATTAGGTGACTAGAAGTGTAAGTCTGACCCCTTTTAGGTTTCTTCTTGTTAGGTGACTGGAAGTGTAAGACCATGCCCCTCTAGGAAAGTTCTGGTTGGGCATCGAAAGTGTAAGTTCGACCCCTTTTTGCTTTCTTCTTGTAAGGTGACTAGAAGTGTAAGTCCATACCCGTCTAAGCATCTTCCAGCTGGGCGACTGGAAGTGTTAGTCTGACCCCTTTAAGGCATCTTCCGGTTAGGTGACCGAATGTGTAGGTTTGACCCCTTTTAGGTGTCATTCGGTTAGGTGACCGAAAGTGTAAGTCTGACTCCTTGTAGGCGTCATCCGATTGGGCGATCGGAAGTGTAAGTCCATACCCTTTTAGGAGTCTTCTTGTTTGGTGATCAGAAGTGTAAGTCTAACTCCTTTAAGGCATCTTCCAATTAGGCGAATGGAAGTGTAAGTCCACACCCATTTTAGGTGTCTTCCGGTCAGGTGATAAGAAGTGTAAGTCCATATCTTCATAGGCATCTTCTGGTCAGGTGACCGAAAGTGTAAGTCCGTATCTCCGTAGGCATCTTCTAGTTAGGTGACCGGAAGTTTAAGTTCGACCCCGTTCATGCGTCTTCCGGTTACGCAACTGAAAGCGTAAGAACATACAGCTCTATCCGTCTTCTGGTTAGGCAAACAGAAGTGTAAGTCTAGCCCTTTCAAGGTGTCTTCCGATTAGGTGACCAGAAATGTAATTCTGACCCCGTTCAGGCATCTTTCGGTTACGTGACCGGAAGTGTAAGACCATACCCCTCGAGGCATCTTTTGGTTAGGCAATTGGAAGTGTATGTCCGGCCATTTTACGGTGTCTTCCGGTTAGGTGACCGGAAGTGCAGGACCGTACTCCTCTTGGCATCTTTCGGTTGGTCAACAAGAAGTGTAAGTCTGACCCCTTTAACGTGTATTTTGGTTAGGCGAACAGAAGTGCAGGTTTGACCCATTTTAGGCATCTTCCGGTTAGGCGACCTAATGTGTAATTCCATACCCCATTTAGGCATCTTCCAATTGGGTGACCAGATGTGTAAGTCCTTACCCTTTTAGGCATCGTCCAGTTTGGCAATCGAAAGAGAAAGTCTGAACCCTTTTTGGCATCTTCTGGTTAGGCGAGTGGAAGTGTATGTCCACACACCTTTTAGGCATCATCTGATTAGGTGACCGGAAGTGTATGTCTAACCCATTTTAGCTTTCTTCTTGTACGGTGTCTGGAAGTGTAAGACTACACCCCTCAAGGCATCTTCCGGCTGGGCAACCAGAAGTCTGAGTTTGACCCCTTTTAGGCATCTTTCGGTTAGGCAACCGAAAGTGCATGTTTGACCCCTTTTAGGTGTCATCCGGTTAGGTGACCGAAAGTGTAAGTCTGACTCCTTTTAGGCGTCTTCCAATTGGGCGATCGGAAGTGTAAGTCTATACCCCTTTTGGAATCTTTCAGTTTGTCGACCAGAAATGTAAGTCTGACCCCTTAAAGGCATCTTCTGGATAGGCAACCAGAACTATATGTCCACACCCCTTTTAGGCTTCTTCCGGTCAGGCGACCGGGAGTGTAAGTCCATATCTCCATAGGCATCTGCTGGTTTGGCGATCGGTAGTGTAAGTCCATATCTCCGTAGGCATCTTCTGGTTAGGTGACTGGAAGTGTAACTCCATATCTCCGTAGGCATCTACTGGTTAGGTGATCGGAAGTGTATGTCTGACCTCGTTCATGCACCTTCTGGTTATGCAACCGAAAGTGTAATAACATACAGCTCTAGGCATCTTCTAGTTAGGCGAACAAAAGTCTAGGTTTAGCCCTTTTAAGGTGTGCTCCGATTAGGTGACCGGAAGTTTAGGTCCGACCCCGTTTTGGCATATTTCAGTTACGCAACCGGAAGTGTAAGAGAATACCCTTCTTGGCGGCTTCTGGTTAGTCGACCGGAACTGTAAGTTCGACCCCTTTAAGGCATCTTCTGGTTTGGTGACTAGAAGTGTGAGTCCACACCCTTTTAGGCATCTTCCAGTTAGGCGACCAGAAGTGTAAGTTCATGTCTCTCTATGCATCTTCTGGTTAGGTGACCGGAAGTGTAATTCCAACCCTGTTCAGCATCTTCCGATTACACAACCGAAAGTGCATGACCGTACCCCTCTAGGCATCTTCTGGTTATGCAATTGGAAGTGTAAGACTGGCCATTTTAAGGCATCTTCAAGTTAGGTGACCGGAAGTGTAAAACCATACCCCTCTTGGCATCTTCCGGTTGGTTGATAGGAAGTGTAAGACCAGCCCCTTTAACGTGTCCTCCTGTTAGGCGACCGGAAGTGTAAGTCCACACACCTTTTAGGCATCATCTGATTAGGTGACCAGAAGTGTATGTCTGACCCCTTTTAGCTTTCTTCTTGTATAGTGTCTAGAAGTGTAAGACCACACCCCTCTAGGCATCTTTCGGCTGGGCGACCGGAAGTGTAAGTCCGAACCCTTTTAGGCATCTTCTGGTTAGGCGACCGAAAGTGCTTGTTTGACCCCTTTTAGGTGTCATCCGGTTTGGTGACTGAAAGTGTAAGTCTGACTCCTTTTATGTGTCTTCCGATTGGGCGACTGGAATTGTAAGTTCATACCCTTTTAGGAATCTTCCGGTTTGGCGACCAAAAGTATAAGTCTGACACCTTTAAGGCATCTTCTAGATAGGGGACCGGAACTGTATGTCCATCCCCCTTTTAGGCTTCTTCCGGTCAAGCAACTGGTAGTGTAAGTCCATATCTCCATAGGCATCTGCTGGTTTGGCGACCGATAGTGTAAGTCCATATCTCCGTAGGCATCTACTGGTTAGGTGATTGGAAGTGTAACTCCATATCTCTATAGGAATTTGCTGGTTGGGTGACCGGAAGTGTAAGTCCAACCTCGTTCATGCATCTTCTGGTTATGTAACCGAAAGTGTAATAACATGCAACTCTAGGCATCTTCTAGTTAGGCGAACAAAAGTCTAGGTCTGACCCTTTTAATGTGTCTTCCGATTACGTGACCGGAAGTTTAGGTCCAACCTTGTTTTGGGATATTTCGGTTACGTGACCGGAAGTGTAAGAGCATACCCTTCTTGGCGGCTTCTGTTAGGCGGCCGAAACTATAAGTCTGACCCCTTTGAGGCATCTTCCAGTTTGGTGACCAGAAGTGTAAGTCCACACCCCTTTTAGGCATCTTCTAGTTTGGTGATTAGAAGTGTAATACATGTCTCCCTAGGCATCTTCAGGTTAGGTGACTAGAAGTGTAATTCCGACCTTGTTCAGCATCTTCCGGTTATGTGAGCGAAAGTGCAAGACCATACCCCTCTAGGTATCTTCTGGTTATGCGATTGGAAGTGTAAGACTAGCCATTTTAAGGCGTCTTCAAGTTAGGTGACCGAAAGTGTAAAACCATACCCCTCTTGGCATCTTTCGGTTGGTCGAAAGGAAGTGTAAGATCGACCCCTTTAATGCGTCTTCCTATTGGGTGACCGGAAGTGTAGGTTTGACCCCTTTTAGGCGTCTTCCTATTAGGCGACCGGATGTGTAAGTCCATAGTTCAGTTAGGTGTCTTCCAATTTGGTGACCGAAAGTGTAAGTCTAAGCCCTTTTAGGTGTCCTCCAGTTTGGCAAAGGAAGAGTAAGTTCGACCCCTTTTAGGCATCTTCCAATCAGGTGATCGAAAGTGTAAGTCTGACCCCTTTCAAGTTTCTTCTTGTTAGGCGACTGGAAGTGTAAGACCACACCCCACTAGGCATCTTCTGGTTAGTGACTGGAAGTGTAAGTCCACACCCCTTTTAGGCATCTTCCAATCAAGCGACCGAAAGTGTAAGTCCATATCTCCGTAGGCATCTTCCGGTTAGGTGACCAGAAGTATAAGTCTGACCCCATTCATGCATCCTACGGTTACACGACTGGAAGTCTAAGAAGTGTAAGTCTGGCCCTTTTAAGTTGTCTTTCGATTAGGTAACCGGAAGTTTAAGTCTGACCCCATTTAGGCATCTTCCGGTTACACGAGCAGAAGTGTAAGACCACACCCCTTTTAGGCATCATACGATTAGGCGAGCAGAAGTGTAAGTGCATATCTCCCTAAGCATCTTCTAGTTGGGTGATCGGAAGTGTAATTCCAACCTCGTTCAGGCGTCTTCCAGTTACACGATCGGAAGTGTAAGTCTGACCCCTTTAAGGCATTTTTTGGTTAGGCGACCGGAAGTGTAAGTCCACACCCCTTCCAGTTACACGATTGGAAGTGTAAGTTCGACTACTTTAAGGCATCTTCTAGTTAGGCAACCAGAAGTTTAAGTCCATATCTCCCTAGGCATCTTCTAGTTGGGTGACCGAAAGTGTAATTCTGACCCCATTCAGGCATCTTCTGGTTATGTGACCGGAAGTTTAAGACCATAGCCCTCTAGGCGTCTTCTAGTTAGGCGATTGGAAGTGTATGTTAGACCATTTTAAGGTGTCTTCCAGTTAGATGACCGAAAGTGTAAGACCATACCCCTCTTGGCATATTTTGGTTAGTCGACAGGAAGTGTAGGTTCGACCCCTTTAACGTGTCTTTCGGTTAGGCGATCGGAAGTGCTGGTTCAACCCCTTTCAAGCATCTTCCAGTTAGGCAACTGGATGTGTAAGTCCAAACCCCATTTAGGCATCTTCTGATTTGGTGACTGGAACAACAAGTCCTTACACTTTTTGGCGGCCTCCAATTTTGTGATCGGAAGAGTAAGTCCAACCCCTTTTAGGCATCTTCTAGTTAAGAGACCAGAAGTGTAAGTCCACACCCCTTTTAGGCATCCTCTAGTTAGGCGACCAGAAGTTTAAGTCCATATCTCCCAAGGCATCTTCTAGTTGGGTGACCGAAATCGTAATTCTGACCCAGTTCTAGCATCTTTCGGTTAGGCGATCAAAAGTGTAAGTTCACACACCTTTTAGGCATCATCCGATTAGGTGACCGGAAGTGTATGTCTGACCCCTGTTAGTTTTCTTCTTGTAAGGTGTCTAGAAGTGTAAGACCACACCCCTATTGGCATCTTCTTGCTGGGCGACCAGAAGTGTAAGTCTGACCACTTTCAGGCATCTTCCGGTTAGGGGACTGGAAGTGCATGTTTGACCCCTTTTTGGTGTCATCTGGTTAGGTGACTGAAAGTGTAAGTCTGACTCCTTTTAGGTGTCTTCCGATTGGGCGACTAGAAGTGTAAGTCCATACCCTTTCAGGAATCTTCTGATTTGGCGACTGGAAGTGTAAGTCCGACACCTTTAAGGCATCTTCCGGTTAGGCGACCGGAAGTGTAAGTCCACACCCCTTTTAGGCATCTTCTGGTCAGGCGGCCGGAATTGTAAGTCCAAATCTCTGAAGGCATTTGCTGGTTAGGTTACTGGAAGTGTACGTCCATATATCCGTTGGCATCTTCTGGTTAGCTAACCGGAAGTGTAAGTTCGACCCCATTCTTGCAACTTCCGGTTACGCAACTGAAAGTGTAAGAACATATAGCTCTGGGCATCTTCTAGTTAGGCGAATAGAAGTGTAAGTCTGGCCCTTTCAAGGTGTCTTCTGATTAAGTGATCGGACATGTCATTCCGACCCCGTTCTGGCATCTTCCGGTTACGTGACCGATAGTGTAAGACCATACCCCTCAAAGCATCTTCTGGTTAGGCGATTGGAAGTGTATGTCTGGCCATTTTAAGGCATTTTCTGGTTAGCTATCCGGAAGTGTAAGAGCATACCCCTCGTGGCATCTTCTAGTTGGTTGATAAGAAGTGTAAGTCTGACCCCTTTAATGCATCTTCCGGTTAGGTGACTGGAAGTGCGGGTTTGACCCCTTTTAGGCATCTTTCGGTTAGGCGACCGAATGTGTAAGTCCATACCTCATTTAGGCATCTTCCAATTTGGCAACCAGATGTGTATGTCCCTTCCCTTCTAGGCATCTTCCCCTTTTTGGCATCTTCAGTTTAGGCGACTGGAAGTGTAAGTTCACACACGTTTTAGGCATCATCCGAATAGGTGATCGGAAGTGTATGTCTGACCCCTTTTTGCTTTCTTCTTGTAAGGTTTCTGGAAGTGTAAGACCACACCCCTCGAAGTTTTTCGTGTGTTTTCACAATGTATTTTTCGAGCCCCGACCACGTAACACCTTCCCCATGCAAGGGAAAGGTCGGAGGACGGACCCGAGTATTATTCCTCCAAAAATATGTCTGGAGGTACCGGTGGCCGTCCTCCCAGCCGGGTGAATCCACCCAGCACAGTCGATTTTGGTTCGGTTGCGACCCTCTCATCAGATTTTTTTTGTGGAAACTCTGAGTTTCCCAACAGGTTTTACACTTTTTTTTATTATTATCCAATCATCGTTTTCCGAGAGGCATAAGTCTACCCTCCCGATGCCCTAGAAAGATTTCAGGGATGATGCCTTTGACATGCATCCTTGCCAGCGATGACCGTTCGGGTGTACGAGAAGTACAACTCGACGGTTCCCATTTTCCGGGAGATGTAAGTCTACCCTCCCAATGCCCCGGAATGATTTCCAAGATGACGCCTCTAGCATGCATCCTTGCCGGCGGTGGCCGTCTAGGTGTACGAGAAGTACAACCCAATGGTTCCCTTTTTCTAGGAGGCGTAAGTCTACACTCCCGATGCCCAGGAAAGATTTCTGGGATGACGCCTCCGGCATGCATCCTTGCCAGCGGTAGCCGTCCAGGTGTATGAGAAGTACAACCTGACGGTTCCCGTTCTTCGGGAGGCATAAGTCTACCCTCCCGATGCCCTGAAAAGATTTTCGGGATGACGCCTCCGGCATGCATCCTTGTCGGCGGCGGTCGCCCGGGTGTACGAGAAGTACAACTCGATGGTTCCCATTCTCCGAGAGGCATAAGTCTACCCTCCCGATGCCCCAGAAAGATTTCTAGGATGATGCCTCCGGCATGCATCCTTACCGCCAGCGGCCGTCCGGGTGTACGAGAAGTACAACCAAACGGTTTCCATTTCCGGGAGGCGTAAGTCTACCCTCTCGATGCCCCGGAAAGATTTTCAGGATGATGCCTCCAGCATGCATCCTTGCTGGTGGCGGTCATCCGGGAGTACGAGAAGTACAACCCGATGGTTCCCATTCTCCGGGAGGCATAAGTCTACCCTCCCGATGCCCCGAAAAGATTTCCGAGATGATGCCTCTAGCATGCATCCTTGTCGGCGGCAGCCGTCCAGGTGTACGAGAAGTACAACCTGACGGTTCCCGTTCTCCAGGAGGCATAAGTCTACCCTCCCGATGCCCCGAAAGGATTTCCAGGATGACAACTCTGGCATGCATCATTGTTGGCAACGGCCGTCAGGGTGTACGAGAGGTACAACCCGATGGTTCCCATTTTTCGGGAGGCATAAGTCTACCCTCCCGATGCCCCTAAAAGATTTCTGGGATGACACCTCCGACATGCATCCTCGCCGGCGGCGGTCGTCCGGGTGTACGAGGGGTACAACCCGACGGTTCCCGTTTTCCGAGAGGCGTAAGGCTACCCTCCCAATGCCCCAGAAAGATTTCTGAGATGATGCCTCTGGCATTCACCCCATTGGCACAGATGGTTCAGGGAACCAATTGGCCCGCTGCCGGCAAGCCAACACAAACGGCCAGTAGCCAAGTCCCCGAAAACCCATTTTTGGGTGAATAGTTCGGGGAACCAGCCGACCTGCCGCCGGCAAGCCAGCACAAACAGCCGGTAGCCAGGTCCCCAAAAACCCATTTTTAGGTAGATGGTTCGGAGAACCAGCCGGTCCGTCGCCGGTGAACCAGTATAACAAACCGGCAGCCGATCCCCGTTTTCTGGGAAACGTAAGTCTACATTCCTAATGCCCCAGAAAGATTTCCGGGATGACATCTCTGGCGTACATCCTTGCCGGCGGTGGCCGTTCGGGTATACAAATGTATGACTCGGAAAGAACAGAGCCACTTATCCGGGATGGGGTCACCGGCACGCATCCATGCCGGCCCTAGCCAAGTGTAACGTAAACTCTCATCTCCAGTTAGAGGAGGGGGACATAACGCGGTAGCTGGTACATTCAGCCAGCTGCCTCACCCGACTTTCAGTTCTTTTGCTGAGAGGTTCGAAAGGGTGACCTTCATATCTCTCTCTGCCCCATTCACCACCAGATCTGGTGTGAAACCCCACATTGTTCAATCTTCATTTGTTTTACTAGAAGGGATGAGGTTATCCCTTGCATTTCCCTGGAAAGGTTTCCGAGTGAGGCCATGGATGGCCGGACTAACTGTCGTAATTTCCCGTTTTTAGAGCCGGAGAGAGGCCGGGAATACCTGGGTTGTCTGGGGGTGCCTAACACCTTCCCCAACAGTACCCTGAGCCCCATATCCTATTCTCTCATGTTACATGATTTTACGTGATTCCCATGGTTTTATCGTTTCGATGGTGGAAGGACACTTTCCCATCTGGTTTTCCTTGTTTTCTACCCAAAAATAAGGTGGTAACTCTGTTCAATGAGCCATCCACCCCACGTGGTGATGTGCTCATACAAACACCTTTCAATTCTCTGTACCTCGGCCCATCCGCCAGCAAGGCTGGTGGAATCCCATGGGCTTCTAGGTGATAGTCAGATGAAAGAGAGGGTACAGTAACCGAAATATGCCAAAATGGGGTCAGACCTAAACTTCCGGTCACCTAATCAGAGCACACCTTAAAAGGGCTGGACCTAGACTTCTATTCGCCTAACTTGAAGATGGCTAGAGCTATATGTTATTACACTTTCGGTTGCATAACTAGAAGATGCATGAACAAGGTCAGACTTACACTTCTGGTCACCTAACCAGCAGGTGCCTACGGAGATATGGAGTTACACTTCCAGTCACCTAACCAGAAGATGCCTACGGAGATATGGACTTTCACTATTGGTCACCAAACCAGCAGATGCCTATGGAGATATGGACTTACACTCCCGGTCACCTGACCGGAAGAATCCTAAAAGGGGTGTGGACATATAGTTCCTGTCGCCTATTCGAAAGATGCTTTAAAAGGGTCAGACTTACACTTCTGGTTGCCAAACCGTAAGATTCCTAAAAGGGTATGGACTTACATTTTCGGTCACCCAATTCGAAGACACCTAAAAGGAGTTAGACTTACACTTTCGGTCACATAACCGGATGACACCTAAAAGTGGTCAAACATGCACTTCTGGTTGCCTAACCGGAAGATGCCTAAAAGGGGTCAAACTCACACTTCTGGTCGCCCAGCCAGAAGATGCCTAGAGGGGTGTGGTCTTACACTTCCAGACACCGTACAAGAAGAAAGCTAAAAGGGGTCAAATATACACTTCCGGTCACCTAATCAGATCATGCCTAAAAGGTGTGTGGACTTACACTTCCGGTCGCCAAACCAGAAGATGCCAAAAAGGGGTCGAACTTACTCTTCCGATCGCCAAACTGGACGACGCCTAAAAGGGTAAGGACTTACACATCCGGTCTCCCAATTGGAAGATGCCTAAATGGGGTATGGACTTACACAGTTAGTCGCCTAACCGGAAGACGCCTAAATTGGGTCAAACTTGCACTTCTATTCGCCTAACCGAAAGACACGTTAATGGGGTCGAACTTACACTTCCTGTCGACCAACCGGAAGATGCCAAGAGGGGTATGGTCTTACACTTCCGGTCACCTAACCGGAAGATGCCTTAAAATGGCCAGACATACAATTCCAATCACCTAAACAAAAGATGCCTCGAGGGGTATGGTATTACACTTCCGGTCGCATAACCGGAAGATGCCTGAATGGGGTCAAAATTACATTTCTGGTCACCTAATCAGAAGACACCTTGAAAGGGTTGGACTTACACTTCTATTTGCCTAACCAAAAGAAGCCTAGAGCTGTATGTTCTTACACTTTCAGTTACGTAACCGGAAGATGCATGAACGGCGTCGAACTTACACTTCCGGTCACCAAACCAGAAGATGCCTACGGAGATATGGACTTACACTTCCTGTCACCTGACCAGAAGATGCCTACGGAGATATGGACTTACACTTCCTGTCACCTGACCGGAAGACACCTAAAAGGGCTATGGACTTACACTTCCAATTGCCTAATCGGAAGATGCCTTAAAGGGGTCGGACTTACACTTCCAGTCACCAAACCGAAAGATTCCTAAAAGGGTATGGACTTACACTTCCGATCGCCCAATAGGAAGATGCCTAAAAGGAGTCGGACATACACTTTCGATCACCTAACCGGATGACGCCAAAAAGGGGTCAAACCTACACTTTCGATCGCCTAACCAGAAGATGCCTAGAGGGGTGTGGTCTTACACTTCCAATCACCTTACAAGAAGAAAGCTAAAAGGGGTCAGACTTACACTTTCGGTGCCCAACTAGAACTTTCCTAGAGGGGCATGGTCTTACACTTCTAGTCACCTAACAAGAAGAAACCTAAAAGGGGTCGGACTTACACTTCCAGTCACCTAATCGGAAGACACCTTAAAATGGCCAGACTTACACACCTGTTCACCTAACCAGAAGATGCCCGGAAGGGGTCGGACTTACACTTCTGGTCGCCCAGCTAGAAGATGCCCAAAAGGGTTCGGACTTATACTTCCGGTTGCCCAGCCAGAAGATGCCTAAAGGGGCGTGGTCTTACTCTTCCAGTCACCTAACAAGAAGAAACCTCGAAGGGGTTGGACTTACACTTCTGGTCACCTAATCGGAAGATGCCTAAAAGGTGTCTCAACTTACACTTCTGGTGACCTAACCAGAAGATGCGTAAAAGGGGTCAGACATACTCTTGCAATCGCCAAACTGGAGGACACCTAACTGGGCCATGGACTTACACATCCAGTCGCCTAGCAGGAAAACGCCTAAAAGGGGTCGAACCTGCACTTCAGGTCACCTAACAGGAACACGCGTTAAAGGGGTCAGTCTTACACTTCCTGTCGACCAACTGGAAGATGCCAAGAGGGGTATGGTTTTACACTTCCGGTCACCTAACTTGAAGACGCCTTAAAATGGCCAGTCTTACACTTCCAATCACATAACCAGAAAATGCCTAGAGGGCTATGGTCTTGCACTTTCGGTCGCGTAACCAAAAGATGCTGAACAAGGTCAGAATTAAACTTCTGGTCACCTAACCAGAAGATGCCTAGGGAGACATGGACTTACACTTCTAGTCGCCTAACTGGAAGATGCCTAAAAGGGGTGTGCACTTACATTTCCGATCACCAAACCGGAAGATGCCTTAAAGGGGTCCAACTTATAGTTTCAGTCGCCTAACCAGAAGTTGCCAAGAAGGTTGGACCTAGACTTCCAGTCACCTAATCAGAAGACACCTTAAAAGGGCCGGACCTACACTTCTATTCGCTTAACCAGTAGATGCCTAGAGCTATATGTTATTACACTTTCGGTTGCGTAACCAGAAGATGCATGAACGGGGTCGGACTTACACTTTCGGTCACCTAACTAGCAGATTCCTATGGAGATACGGAGTTACACTTCCGGTCACCTAACCAGAAGATGCCTATGGAGATATGGACTTACACTATCGGTCGCCAAACCAGTAGATGCCTATGGAGATATGGACTTACACTTCTGGTCGCCTGACCAAAAGAAGCCTAAAAGGGGTCAGACTTTCACTTCTGGTCGCCCAGCCGGAAGATGCCTAGAGAGGTGTGGTCTTACACTTCCAGACACCGTACAAGAAGAAAGCTAAAAGGGGTCAGACATACACTTTCAGTCACCTAATCAGATGATGCCTAAAAGGTGTGTGGACTTACACTTCCGGTCACCTAACCGGATGACACCTAAAATGGGTCAAACATGCACTTTCGGTCGCCTAACCGGAAGATGCCTAAAAGGGATCGGACTTACACTTCCAGTCGCCCAGCTGGAAGATGCCTAGAGAGGTGTGGTCCTACACTTCCAGACACTGTATAAGAAGAAAGCTAAAAGGGGTTAGACATACACTTTCAGTCACCTAATCAGATGATGCCTAAAAGGTGTGTGGACTTACACTTCCAATCGCCTAATCGGAAAATGCCAAAAAGGGGTCGGACTTACTCTTCCGATCGCCAAACTAGATGACGCCTAAAAGGGTAAGGACTTATGCATCCGGTCACCAAATTGGAAGTCGCCTAAATGGGGTATGGACTTACACATCCGGTCGCCTAATCGGAAGATGCCTAAAATGGGTCAAACCTGCACTTCCGGTCGCCTAACCGGAAAACGCGTTAAAGGGGTCAGACTTACACTTCCTGTCGACCAACCGGAAGATGCCAAGAGGGGTATGGTCTTACACTTCCGGTCACCTAACCGGAAGATGCCTAAAAGGGGTGTGGACTTACACTTCCAGTCGCCTAATCAGAAGGTGCCTTAAAGGGGTCGGACATACACTTCCGGTCACCAAACCAGAAGATTCCTAAAATGGTATGGACTTACACTTCCGATCGCCCAATAGAAGATGCCTAAAAGGAGTCGAACTTACACTTTCAGTCACCTAACCGGATGATGCCTAAAAGGGGTCAAACCTACACTTTCAGTCACCTAACCGGAAGATGCCTTAAAGGGGTTAGACTAACACTTCCAGTCACCCAACTGGAAGATGCCTAGAGGGGTGTGGTCTTACACTTCTAGTCACCTTACAAGAAGAAAGCTAAAAGCGGTCAGACTTACACTTTTGGTGCCCAACCAGAACTTTCCTAGAGCGGCATGGTCTTATACTTCCAGTCACCTAACAAGAAGAAACCTAAAAGGGGTCGAACTTACACTTCCGGTCACCTAATCGGAAGACACCTTAAAATGGCCAGACTTACACACCTATTCACCTAACTAGAAGATGCCCAAAAGGGGTCGAACTTACACTTCCAATCACCCAGCCAGAAGATGCTTAAAGGGGCGTGGTCTTACTCTTCCAGTCACCTAACAAGAAGAAACCTCAAAGGGGTTGGACTTACACTTCTGGTGACCTAATTGGAAGATGCCTAAAAGGTGTCTCAACTTACACTTCTAGTGACCTAACCAAAAGATGCCTAAAAGGGGTCGGACATACTCTTGCGATCGCCAAACTGGAGGACACCTAACTGGGCCATGGACTTACACATCCGGTCGCCTAACAGGAAAACGCCTAAAAGGGGTCGAACCTGCACTTCCGGTCGCCTAACAGGAACACGCGTTAAAGGGGTCAGTCTTACACTTCCTGTTGACCAACCGGAAGATGCCAAGAGGGGAATGGTTTTACACTTCCAGTCACCTAACTTGAAGACACCTTAAAATGGCTAGTCTTACACTTCCTATCGCATAACCAGAAGATGCCTAGAGGGCTATGGTCTTGCACTTTCGGTTGCATAACCAGAAGATGCTGAATAGGGTCAGAATTACACTTTTGGTCACCTAACCAGAAGATGCCTAGGGAGACATGGACTTACACTTCTAGTCACCTAACTGGAAGATGCCTAAAAGGGGTGTGGACTTACACTTCCAGTCGCCAAACTGGAAGATTCCTTAAAGGGGTCAAACTTATAGTTTCGGTCGCCTAACCAGAAGCCGCCAAGAAGGTTATGCTCTTACACTTCCAATCACGTAACTAAAATATGCCAAAACAGGGTTGGACCTAAACTTTCGGTCACCTAATCGGAAGACACCTTAAAAGGGCCAGACTTGCACTTCTGTTCACCTAACGAGAAGATTCCTAGAGCTATATGTTATTACACTTTCGATTGCGTAACCAGAAGATGCATAAACGGGGTCGGACTTACACTTCTGGTCACCTAACCAGCAGATTCCTACAGAGATACGGAGTTACACTTCCAGTCCCCTAACCAGAAGATGCCTATGGAGATATGGTCTTACACTATCAGTCGCCAAACCAGTAGATGCCTATGGAGATATGGAGTTACACTTCCGGTCGCCTAACCAAAAGAAGCCTAAAAGGGGTCGGACTTACACTTCCGATCGCCCAGCTGGAAGATGCCTAGAGAGGTGTGGTCTTACACTTCCAGACACCGTACAAGAAGAAAGCTAAAAGGGGTTAGACATACACTTTCAGTCACCTAATCAGATGATGCCTAAAAGGTGTGTGGACTTACACTTTCGGTCACCTAACCGGATGACACCTAAAAGGGGTCAAACATGCACTTCCAGTCGCCTAACCGGAAGATGCCTGGAAGGGGTCAGACTTACACTTCCAGTCGCCCAGCCGGAAGATGCGTAGAGAGGTGTGGTCCTACACTTCTAGACACTGTATAAGAAGAAAGCTAAAAGGGGTCAGACATACACTTTCAGTCACCTATGTAACTTTAATTTCTTCACCACTTGAAATATTTCGATTTAAAAGTAGTCTTTTAGTAAATGATTTGAATTTTTCACTGAAGGACTTTATCGAGAGAGTTTTACTTCCAAATATTTAATTCTTCTTAAATTTTAACACTATACACTTCAGTTTGCATGAAATTTATCATTTTGCCCAGAAAAAGCACTTAACCCTCGAAGTAGTTCATGGGTAAACGTCACGACCCTCGCACTTACTCGAGGGTTGTGCGAGATTTTGAGTTTTAGATGCTTAAACAATACGATTCGAATTAGCTGAAACTTCTAAGAGTGGAATACTTATATTTTTGGTCTTTTTAGATATTTTAAAACACAACAAACAATACAATGCATGAAACACAATACAGTATTAACTTCTAAAATTAAAGTGCAACATTCAGCATTACAGTAAACATAAAAACATTATCTAATTAACGTAACCAAGTCGATAAAAGCCTTCCAGTCGACTAGGTCATCAATCTGACAAGCCTTCCTTTAGATCTTTTAGTGAGATTTTGGGCATCACTCTGCAATTACACCAAGGAACAAAGGAGGAAGCAACCGGCACCGACAGTCTCTCCTTTAAGGATACACTCAAGTTGAGAAAAGAACAGCAAATACATTACGCGAATGGTTGGAGAAGAGGAGGTCGCCAATCTCCTCTTGGAAGAAATGAGTGGGTGGAAGGTGGAAGATGAGAAGATAGAGAATGCTCTGTGAATGGTGGATGGAGGAACAAGTGTGGGGGGGTTAGTTTCATGTCTACGGGACTATTTTATAGATGGGAGGAGTGGTAGTTCACGAGCTAGTAGTTAACAAGGGTGTGGTGCATGCCCGAATGTGTGAGATCATTCATGCAAGCCACTTCTTTAACCTGTTTGTTCACGTTCTCCATGGTTGAGCTTCAGCTAAGTTAAAATCCTCAATTCTGCTCTTCTACACATTTTGACGTTGATTATAAAATAAAGTATTAACATCCTCAGAGTCATTTAGGCATGGTAGGCTCAATCTTTTGCTTAAGTTGTAGTTCATCAATTTTATGTATCAAGCTAACCATCTTAGCTTCTAAAGTAACATGTGGTTCAACAATATGGACTCACCTATGGGTAGGAATTTGTTCCTAACTTACTTCAGCAGCACTCTCCCATTGGGCAGTTCTTTTGGCTAGATCTTCTAAAAATTTCCAAGCATTACCTATTCCTTGGTTCAAAAATCCATTTTGACTCAAAGATTCTAAGAGTGTCTTTGTGTGATAATCAATTTCTTCATAAATAGTTTAGATTTGGGTCACTTTCTCTACTCCATGATGTGGGCATTAAGCTGGAAGATCTCGAAACCTTGCAAAATATTTCCAGAAAGTTTCTCCTGGTTTCTATCTACAATTTAAAATTTCATTTTTCATTTTAATTGTGACATGCATTGGATAATATTTTCCTAGAAATTCAAAATAGAATTGATTTCAAGTGATAATAGAATTTGGTTGTAAACTGTATAACCATCTTTTTGCACTATCTTTTAAAGCAAAAGGCATATACATTAATTTAATCACATCAACAGTCATGTTTGGTACTTTCATCATATTACAAACTTCATTAAATTCTTTTCAAAACCAATAGGCATCTTCCTTTTCAAATCCATGAAATTTTGGTAACTGGTTTATATAATTGGAATTTAATTCAAATTTGTCATTAGCACATTCAAGTAGTGTTATGTAGGAAGGTTCATCCATTAAATTAGGGTAAAACATACTACCTACTATTTGTTCTATAGGTTGTTCTTGCTGCGAAGTAGCCATAATTGTTCTTCTTGGAGGTGTTCTAACTAACCTATAAGATGAATCCCTAGACCAACCTGACATACAACATTTAAATATAAAAGAAAATTTTCTTATGTACCGTCATTAAATAAGTTTTAGCTGCCATTTCATGTTGTCATGCCCAAGTACATCTGTTTAATTTAATAGTACAACTGTAGTAAATGATATAAAATTGTAGATTTCATAAACACACAATAAAACAACAAAGATGTTCATTTAGTTTTGAGCTCAATACAGCAAAGACGTTTCAAAGGAAATAACAAACATTTCAAGTGTTCAATAGGGGAGTTTTTGAAACAACCCATGGCCAGGTTCGTGGGTAAATAAGTTTACCCTCGACCTAACACGTGGGTAGACAGAAAATATTACACAATGTTGCAGAGTATTTGCGTAGGGAATTAATTCATGAAACTACATTGTAAAAGTAGGCAAGGTTAATTGATGAATAAGTTCAGCATTACAGCCTCCATCAACTAGCTGGATCTTGTAATAATAGAGATTATCGCAAGCACAATAAATAAGAGTGTCTTCATTGATGAAACAAAATGCCTTGAGTCTTCCTACAAATGGCATGTCAAGTGCTCCCAAATCTTCCAGTTGCAATTCAACGTAGACTCGATTCCATTCCCATTTTGCAATGTCCTGTACCCTCCAAATTTCAAATTTCATATCATCATCCCACCATCTAATTAAACTCAGAGATTCAGGCTCTCCATTAGTTCCCCCAAATACAGCCAGCTCGACTAAATCATAGAATGGACTTGACAGTGCCCCCATAAGGTATGGGATAGGTAGGAGCTTCACTGATTCATCTTCAATATTGATGGCAATAACCGTAATCTCATTAACAAATGTATGGGTATAGCTTGTTATCAAGTAAATGATTCCATCGATAATCACATGGTTTCTATTGTTTGTTGGTCTTCCTATAAAATAAACTCTTCTGACTAGTTGCCATTGATGTTTGTCAAAATGATAAACCAAAAAATATTGTCAATCAGTCCACATCCTATAAACTCTTCTAACCGGTTCCTCCCAACAAAATAATTTGTGCATTATCCTTTTATCGGTACCCTTAAATGTTAAAACTGCACCTAAATCAAGTAATACAAGCTTGTCTTGTTAGGGTTTGAGAGTAATAATTCTATATTTGTAGCAGGGTTCTTAATCCCAATATCAGATCTATTAGAGAATAATTCTCCAAAATATCTTAAAATAATTAATACACCATTACAACCTAAAATATTTTCAATTCCTTCCAGTGATGTAGGTTGAATTCCTACCTCAAAATCAATTCCATGATATACATATTTTCTTGAAAATGCATCATACCAAATCACTACTGATTTAATTTCTCATTTTGTATGCTTAGCGTGAACAAAAGTAATGCTCTGAAATTTTTGTTTACTATAAATTAAAAATTTACGAGTATTAATATGATTAAAAATTTCTGAAGATTCTGTCTACTATAGCTTACCCTCGAACTTAATGGAGTTTACCCTCAGACTACCTCATGGGTAAACCCAAAAACTGTTAATTAATTATGGAACTTTCCATCTGATTGTCCAATTACTTGATTAATCTTATAAAAATCATTAAGGCTCTTTCATGCGTTAATCCTTTTTTTCATGACCTACGTTCACAGTACTCTCCTCCTACGATACACCATGGCTTCCACCTCCACTGCTCCTCCTTCTGCTCCAGCATCAAGCTATGAATGGATAAAGATGTTAAACTTCAAGAAGTTCAAGTTGAATGCTGAAATGTGGCATAACGACGGGAAAAGAAAGCTCAAAGCCACGATTAGGTAGCAAGAATTGAAAATGGTAAGGGAAGACACTGTTATCGTAGTGCCAACCTTCCTTAAGGAGAAGATAGCCTCTCATATTGAGAGAGAAGTAGGGCAGGATTAGTTAGCTCGCCCTAAAAATCATTTAGCACAAGAATTGATTAGGCGGAGGTGCATTTTCAAGTTTCATAGAGAGGTATTCTGTTTAGCCACTACAAGGTCTATCAAAATTAAAACAAAGACTTACTTTTACAAGCCCTAGCAAACAGTAATACCAAGCAAGTCCATTTTAATTGAGTGGATGAGATTACTTTGGTTTGAGCAATTTGAAATGACGTCATCAGGGTGGCATAAGGGTACCTCAAACAAGATAAAACCAAGGAAAAGATACTGAAAAATTTGAAGTATCAATTGCAACATTTCCACGCTAAGGTGGAAAGAGAATTTGTCACCCTCCCCATAGCAGTTTCATAGGCCATAAGCAATTATACTTAGCAGGCTTGGTAGGATGAATGTGCCATTAGGCCCAAGAAGGTTGTAGATCAACAGATTGTCTTGGTTAAAGCTGAATTATGGTTTATGAAGGCTGTCCACTCCATCATCAAGGATTTAAATAGCACCTCAATGGTTCGAGATGAAATTTTTTCTTGCCTCCTTGAAGATAGAGATGAGAGGGAACAATATAAGTTTTATATGCAAACATATCTCTCTCTAGGAGAGAGCTTTGAGGTTGCTGAAATTGCTTCATAGTGTGCCCTATATGAATGGAGAAAACACACTGCAGAGAAGGCTGCCCTAGCTGCTGAAATGGTTGAGGTTGAAGCTCTTCAGAAGGCAGTAGAGGTCAAAGTTAAAGAAGAGCCATGGGAGGCTGATTTTAGGCAATATAGTGAGATGATGGCTGGCCCTTCAGAACCACATGGTGTTGAGAGAACAGTTGAGGAACCTCACCTTCACGAAGGCATTGAAGAAGAAGAGCAAACTAAAACAGACACAGAGGAAGAAGAAGAAGAAGAAGAACAAGCACCACAACAACAAGAACAACCACCAGAAGAATCACCATAGCAACAACAAGAGGAAACACAACAACAAAAATAGCAAGAGGAGGAGAAAATTTCAGTTGTTGGACAAGAGGAAGAACATTCAAGAAGTAGTGATGATGAACTCACCCTAGGTGAGTATATTCATCAACACAAAAGGGCTAAACCTCCTCCCCAAGAATCAACAGTCCTTAGGGAAGCTCCTCAGGCTGAAGAAATGGAATTTCAAGTGGAGATTCAAGTATAATTAGGGTTTTAGTTTGACTTTTTTTTCTTAATTTTAATTTCCCCCTTTAAGTGATTTAAAATATGCATATCTCATTCGTGTTGATTTGTTAATTTCAAGAGGAAGGACCTACTATTGGAGCAGTAGTTCCATTTTTGGAACCCCAAGACAATGAAGGGGTGAATCAAACCATCCTTGAAGCCATTCAATTTGCTTCAAAAGAGGGTCAGGTAATAATTAAAATTTACTTCCTCTTTTCTTTTCTTTTTCTTTTTTTTTATGTTTTTGAATATTGCACCTTGAAATAAATTCCTTAGAAGAAAAGGAAGAAGATTAAGAGGAGAGGACTGTTATTAGTCCTCCAATCTCAAGTCCAATGTAGGCTGAATTTGGATTAGAGCAAACAGAGTTTTCTGCTGAGTAACAAACAAAACAGAGTGGAGAAGAAGATAGAGCATTGGTGATCTATTCTCCACCTGCAAAACCAAGTACAGCCACTACTGAAGTATCAGCTCCATCCTCCCCATAACATGCAAAGCCAGCTCAACACATAGGCACCAATTCAATGATTTTCAGGGATGCTAAGGCTAGGGTCAAGTTTCAAAACATTAAGAATTACGATATTCTCTTTAGCAAACTAGTAGATTTCGATTTCATGGATGAGATCAAAGACTTACTGGAATTCCAGGGGCTGCTGAAAATTATCACAAGGTCAGGTAATAATTTCAAGGCTAAGAATTTAGTACTTGCCTTCTATTGTAACTTGCATGAAGAGGATGGGGTTTTTGTAACCAATGTAACAAATGTGAAATTATATTTGACACCTGAATTAATATATGAGAGCCTAGGGCTAAGGAATGAGGGTGTAGAGGTACTAGAGTCCTCTATAATGGCCAATTGGTCTGAACAAGACATGAAGAACTACATGGCCATAAACCCTCAAATTAATCTATTCAATAGACTAAAACATATGACAGACAAAGCCCATATGGTTGCATTGATTTTAATTAGAACAATATATCAAAGATTCTAACATGATGCAGAGTTGTCCATCTTTGTAAAGATTGCAACATATGTTGTATTAAATAGAATTCAAGTGAACTGGTAAAGAGTTTTCATTTCAAAGATCACAAGCATTAAAAAGAAACTATTCTATTTTGATCTCATTTACTAGTTAGTGTTAAGCTCCTTTGACCTATCAACCTAGGCAATTAAAAAGTTAAAATCCAAAGTGTTGACTACCAAGGACCTAAAACAGTTTTCTACAAAGGATCAACCGACACCTCAGATCCACAGTGAACCATCTACATCCCAATAGAGAGGATTAGCCTCTATATCAGAAAAGATGGACACTGTATTGGAACAATTGACAGCTCTAAAAGAAGAAGTTGCAGACTTAAAATCCAAACTTCCAGAGTTGTAATTAAAAATTTTCTTCTGATGATGATGATGTAATTCAAACATTTGAAGAGAAAACTCCCTCATGCTATACCATTTAACATTTTAAATGACATATGTTTTAAGATTTTAATTCTATATGTACTTCAAATTGTGTATATTGTTTTTTTTAATTTGTGTCCTTAATTGTTGTGCATTTTAAATTTGAACAAATGCCATGGTTTTCTAAACCCTTGAAAAATTTTCAATTTGCAATCTGACGGATAAATATAACACAACACCCATTCAATTAAACCATTTCAAGGAAATTAAGCTTTTTATGAACACACTTGTTACAATCATGCAATTCTATGAGTTGCATTCTTTTTTAAAATTTTCCTTCATTAATTTTCTAAATTGTATCTACCTTTAAAAATCATTCGAATTATGAAATAACATTTTATCTCACTTAGATGATTAACATTGTTTAATTTTAGTAAAGCTTATGCTTAACAATTGCAATTCCCAGCAAACAGAACCATATTTGGTTCATAGGGCAATAACCCTCACATAAGTCCGTGGGTAAACTAGATAACCCTCGAACTTATACGAGGTTTATCCCCACAACGCTTTACTTTTTCTCTTTTTATATATATTTGTTTTACACTTTTTACGTAGTTCAAGGGTAAATAGGATAACCCTCGAACTTACTCCAAGGGTAAATAGGATAACCCTCAAAGTAGGTTCTTTCTTTTTCTTTTTTTCTTTTTTTATTTATTAACATTATGACACAGCTCGAGGGTAAACAGGATAACTCTCGAACTACTCCAAGGGTAAACAGGATAATCCTCGAAGTAACTCAAAACAAAACACAATAGCAGTTCGAATAAAAGTTTTTCAAACATTTAATACTATATAATTTATTTTCTTTTGTTGTTTATATAAAATTTTTTTTCTTTTACTCTTCTTCTAAATCAACAAACTCCACCTCTTTCCTCTCTAAAAATTTTAGAAAATGTTTTAATCTTTGACCATTAACTTTAAAAATTTCATGACTTTGAGGATCTTCCAAATCAACTGCTCCATAAGGATAAACATGTTTAATAATAAATGGACCAGTCCATCTGGACTTCAATTTTCCTAGAAAAGAGTATAGTTTTGAATTATATAATAAAACTTCTTGTCCTTTTTCAAATATTCTGTATAAAATTCTTTTATCATACCTCCATTAGAAAACTTCTTGTCCTTTCTTTAGCTATTTTTGAACTCTCCTAGGTCATATTTCGTAATTCCTCTAACTCCACTAATTGTACTTGTCTATTACTACCTGCTATTTTTATATTTAAATTCAATTACTTAAATGCCCATAATGCTTTATATTCTAATTCCACAGGTAAATGACAAGTCTTTCCATATATTAGTTTATATGGAGTGTCCCTAATATTGTTTTATAAGCTGTTCTATATGCCCAAAGAGAATCATCTAGTTTATTTGGTTAGTCCCTCCTAGTGGTATTTACTACTTTCTCCAAAATTCCTTTAATTTGTTTGTTAGCACTTTCAACTTGTCCACTGGTTTGAGGATGGTAAGGGGTAGCTAACCTATGTTAACACTCCATATCTTTTGTTGAATATGTCTTGAATCTTATTATGTTTGTAAGGGCATTTTTGTCATGGATGATTAGCCACTATATAAGGCCATCCAAATGCCCAAAAGGGAATTAGGGTTTTTGTGAGAGATCATTTTGTAACAAGAGAAGCTTTGTGTGA